>JACBWV010000234.1:4055170-4080894 GCA_013435795.1 Chlamydomonas sp. ICE-L
TACGCATGGATGTGACTCCCCAAAACCGGATGTGACTGGACACTTATCCCACGCCTGGCCTCTAGAAGAGTCAGTCTAGTGGCCAAGGATGTGACCTGGACCCCCTTTATATCAACTAGGAGAGATCGGTTGGCCTGGCACGGGAACACAAGGTGTGTGAAAAGTTCCAGACGGCGCGCAGACAGTGTAACACTTTACCCCACGCCTGGATTTGATTCCCCAAACCTGGATGAGATTGGACACATTAACCCACACGTGGACTAGAAAAATCAAACTTGGATGTAACTGGACCCTTTACCCCACGCCAGGACTAGAAAAATCAAACATGGATGTGCCAGGACACTTTACCCCACGCCTTAATGTGACTCCCCAAACCTGGATGTGACTGGACACTTTACCCCACGCGTGGACTACAAAAGTCAAACCTGGATGTGACTGGACACTTTCCCCAACGCCTGGATGTGAGACTTCAAACCTGGATGTGACTGGACACTTTTCCCCACGCCTGGACTAGAAAAACAAACCTGGATGTGACTGGACACTTTATCCCACGCCTGGATGTGACTCCCCACACCTGGATGTAACTGGACACTTTACCCCACGCCTGGACTAGAAAAATCAAACCTCAATGTGACTGGACAGTTTACCCCCGCCTGGATGTGATTCCCCAAACCTGGATGTGACTCCCCACACCTGGATGTAACTAGACACTTTACCCCACGCCCTGACTAAAAAAATCAAACCTGGATGTGACTGGACACTTTACCCCACGCAAGGGCTTGAAAAAACAAACCTGGATGTGACTAGACACTTTACCCCACGCCTGGACGTGACTCCCCAAACCTGGATGTGACTGGACCCTTAACCCCACGCCTGGACTAGAAAAAACAAACCTGGATGTGACTGGACACTTTACCACACGCCTTGATGTGACTCCCCAAACCTGGATGTGACTTGACACTTTACCCCACGCCTGGTCTAGAAAAGTCAAAGCTGGATGTGCCTGGACACTTTCCCCAACGCCTGGATGTGACACCCCAAACTTGGATGTTCTTGGACACTTTACCCCACACCTGGTCGAGAAAAATCAAACGTGGATGTGACTGGACACTTTACCCCACACCTAGTCGAAAAAATCAAACCTGGATGTGACTGGACACTTTACCCCACGCCTGGATGTGATTCCCCAAACCTGGATGAGACTGGACACTTTACACCACGCCTGGATGTGATTCCCCAAACCTGGATGAGATTGGACACTTAACCCCACACGTGGACTAGAAAAATCAAACCTTGATGTGAATGGACACTTTACCACACGCCTGGACTAGAAAACACAAAACTAAATGAGACTGGACCCTTTACCCCACGCCTGGACTAGAAAAATCAAACCTGGATGTGCGAGGACTCTTTACCCCACGCCTGGATGTGACTCCCCAAACCTGGATGTGACTGGACACTTTACCCCACGCCTGGACTAGAAAAGTCAAACCTGGATGTGACTGGACACATTCCCCAACGCCTGGATGTGACTCTCCAAACCTGGATGTGCCTGGACACTTTACCCCACACCTGGACTAGAAAAATCAAACCTGGATGTAACTAGACCCATTACCCCTCGCCTGGACTAGAAAAATCTAACCTGGATGTGCCAGGACACTTTACCCCACGCCTGGATGTGACTCCCCAAACATGGATAAGACTGGACCCTTACTTCACACCTGGTCGAGAAAAATCAAACCTGGATGTGACTGGACACTTTATTCCACGCCTGGATGTGATTCCCCAAACCTGGTTGTGACTGGACATTGTACCCCACACCTGGACTAGGCAAACCAAACCTTGATGTGACTGGACACTTTACCACACGCCTGGACTAGAAAAATCAAACTTGGATGAGAATGGACCCTTTACCCCACGCCTGGACTAGAAAAATCAAACTTGGATGTGCTAGGACAGTTTACCCCACGCCTGGACGTGACTCCCCAAGCCTGGATGTGCATGGAAACTTTACCCCACGCCTGGACTAGAAAAAACAAACCTGGATGTGACTCGACACTTTTCCCCACGCCTGGTCTAGAAAAGTCAAAGCTGGATGTGCCTGGACACTTTCCCCAACGCCTGGATGTGACTCCCCGAACCTGGATGTTCCTGGACACTTTACCCCACACCTGGTCGAGAAAAATCAAACCTGGATGTGACTGGACACTTTACCCCACACCTAGTCGAGAAAAATCAAACCTGGATGTGACTGGACACTTTACCCCACGCCTGGATGTGATTCCCCAAACCTGGATGAGATTGGACACTTAACCCCACACGTGGACTAGAAAAATCAAACCTGGATGTGACTGGACACTTTACCACACGCCTGGACTAGAAAACACAAAACTAAATGAGACTGGACCCTTTACCCCACGCCTGGACTAGAAAAATCAAACCTGGATGTGACTGGACACTTTACCCCACACCTGGATGTGATTCCCCAAACCTGGATGTGACTGGACACTTTACCCCACGCCTGGATGTGACTCCCCAAACCTGGTTGTTACTTGACACTTTACCCCATGCCTGGACTAGAAAAAACAAACCTGCATGTGATTGGACACTTTACCCCACGCCTGGATGTGACTCCCCAAACCTGGATGTGAGTGGACACTTTACCCCACGCCTGGACTAGAAAAATCAAACCTGGATGTGATTGGACACTTTACCCCACGCCTAGATGTGATTCCTCAAACCTGGATGTGACTGGACACTTTACCCCACGCCTGGATGTGATTCCCAAAACCTGGATGAGACTGGACACTTTAACCCACACGTGGACTAGAAAAATCAAACCTTGATGTGATTGGACACTTTACCACACGCCTGGACTAGAAAAAATATACCTGGATGAGAATGGACCCTTTACCCCACGCCTGGACTAGAAAAATCAAACCTGGATGTGCCAGGACTCTTTACCCCACGCCTGGATGTGACTCCCCAAACCTGGATGTGACTGGACACTTTACCCCATGCCTGGACTACAAAAGTCAAACCTGGATGTGACTGGACACTTTCCCCAACGCCTGGATGTGAGCCTTCAAATCTGGATGTGCATGGACACTTTTCCCCACGCCTGGACTAGAAAAACAAACCTGGATGTGACTGGACACTTTACCCCACGCCTGGATGTGATTCCCCAAACCTGGATGTGACTGGACACTTTACCCCACGCCTGGATGTGATTCCCAAAACCTGGATGAGACTGGACACTTTAACCCACACGTGGACTAGAAAAATCAAACCTTGATGTGACTGGACACTTTACCACACGCCTGGACTAGAAAAAACATACCTGGATGAGAATGGACCCTTTACCCCACGCCTGGACTAGAAAAATCAAACCTCAATGTGACTGAACAGTTTACCCCACGCCTGGATGTGATTCCCCAAACCTGGATGAGACTGGACACTTTATCCCACGCCTGGATGCGATTCCCCAAACATGGATGTGACTGGACACTTTACCCCACGCCTGGACTAGAAAAATCAAACCTGGATGTGACTGGACACTTTACCCCACACCTGGACGAGAAAAATCAAACCTGGATGTGACCGTACACTTTACCCCACGCCTGGATGTGAATCCCCAAACCTGGATATGACTAGACACTTTACCCCACGCCTGGACTAAAAAAATCAAACCTGGATGTGACTGGACACTTTACCCCACGCAAGGGCTTGAAAAAACAAACCTGGATGTGACTAGACACTTTACCCCACGCCTGGACGTGACTCCCCAAACCTGGATGTGACTGGACCCTTAACCCCACGCCTGGACTAGAAAAAACAAACCTCGATGTGACTGGACACTTTACCACACGCCTTGATGTGACTCCCCAAACCTGGATGTGACTTGACACTTTACCCCACGCCTGGTCTAGAAAAGTCAAAGCTGGATGTGCCTGGACACTTTCCCCAACGCCTGGATGTGACTCCCCAAACTTGGATGTTCTTGGACACTTTACCCCACACCTGGTCGAGAAAAATCAAACCTGGATGTGACTGGACACTTTACCCCACACCTAGTCGAGAAAAATCAAGCCTGGATGTGACTGGACACTTTACCCCACGCCTGGATGTGATTCCCCAAACCTGGATGAGACTGGACACTTTACACCACGCCTGGATGTGATTCCCCAAACCTGGATGAGATTGGACACTTAACCCCACACGTGGACTAGAAAAATCAAACCTTGATGTGACTGGACACTTTACCACACGCCTGGACTAGAAAACACAAAACTAAATGAGACTGGACCCTTTACCCCACGCCTGGACAAGAAAAATCAAACCTGGATGTGCCAGGACTCTTTACCCCACGCCTGGATGTGACTCCCAAAACCTGGATGTGACTGGACACTTTACCCCACGCCTGGACTAGAAAAGTCAAACCTGGATGTGACTGGACACTTTCCCCAACGCCTGGATGTGACTCTCCAAACCTGGATGTGCCTGGACACTTTACCCCACACCTGGACTAGAAAAATCAAACCTGGATGTAACTAGACCCTTTACCCCACGCCTGGACTAGAAAAATCAAACCTGGATATGCCAAGACACTTTACCCCACGCCTGGATGTGACTCCCCAAACATGGATAAGACTGGACCCTTACTTCACACCTGGTCGAGAAAAATCAAACCTGGATGTGACTGGACACTTTATTCCACGCCTGGATGTGATTCCCCAAACCTGGATGTGACTGGACATTGTACCCCACACCTGGACTAGGCAAACCAAACCTTGATGTGACTGGACACTCTACCACACGCCTGGACTAGAAAAATCAAACTTGGATGAGAATGGACCCTTTACCCCACGCCTGGACTAGAAAAATCAAACTTGGATGTGCTAGGACACTTTACCCCACGCCTGGACGTGACTCCCCAAGCCTGGATGTGCCTGAAACTTTTCCCCACGCCTGGACTAGGAAAAACAAACCTGGATGTGACTCGACACTATACCCCACGCCTGGTCTAGAAAAGTCAAAGCTGGATGTGCCTGGACACTTTCCCCAACGCCTGGATGTGACTCCCCAAACCTGGATGTTCCTGGACACTTTACCCCACACCTGGTCGAAAAAAATCAAACCTGGATGTGACTGGACACTTTACCCCACACCTAGTCGAGAAAAATCAAACCTGGATGTGACTGGACACTTTACCCCACGCCTGGATGTGATTCCCCAAACCTGGATGAGATTGGACACTTAACCCCACACGTGGACTAGAAAAATCAAACCTGGATGTGACTGGACACTTTACCACACGCCTGGACTAGAAAACACAAAACTAAATGAGACTGGACCCTTTACCCCACGCCTGGACTAGAAAAATCAAACCTGGATGTGCCAAGACTCTTTACCCCACGCCTGGATGTGACTCCCAAAACCTGGATGTGACTGGACACTTTACCCCACGCCTGGACTAGAAAAGTCAAACCTGGATGTGACTGGACACTTTCCCCAACGCCTGGATGTGACTCTCCAAACCTGGATGTGCCTGGACACTTACCCCACACCTGGACTAGAAAAATCAAACCTGGATGTAACTAGACCCTTTACCCCACGCCTGGACTAGAAAAATCAAACCTGGATATGCCAAGACACTTTACCCCACGCCTGGATGTGACTCCCCAAACATGGATAAGACTGGACCCTTACTTCACACCTGGTCGAGAAAAATCAAACCTGGATGTGACTGGACACTTTATTCCACGCCTGGATGTGATTCCCCAAACCTGGATGTGACTGGACATTGTACCCCACACCTGGACTAGGCAAACCAAACCTTGATGTGACTGGACACTTTACCACACGCCTGGACTAGAAAAATCAAACTTGGATGAGAATGGACCCTTTACCCCACGCCTGGACTAGAAAAATCAAACTTGGATGTGCTAGGACACTTTACCCCACGCCTGGACGTGACTCCCCAAGCCTGGATGTGCCTGAAACTTTACCCCACGCCTGGACTAGGAAAAACAAACCTGGATGTGACTCGACACTTTACCCCACGCCTGGTCTAGAAAAGTCAAAGCTGGATGTGCCTGGACACTTTCCCCAACGCCTGGATGTGACTCCCCAAACCTGGATGTTCCTGGACACTTTACCCCACACCTGGTCGAAAAAAATCAAACCTGGATGTGACTGGACACTTTACCCCACACCTAGTCGAGAAAAATCAACCTGGATGTGACTGGACACTTTACCCCACGCCTGGATGTGATTCCCCAAACTGGATGAGATTGGACACTTAACCCCACACGTGGACTAGAAAAATCAACCTGGATGTGACTGGACACTTTACCACACGCCTGACTAGAAAACACAAAACTAAATGAGACTGGACCCTTTACCCCACGCCTGGACTAGAAAAATCAAACCTGGATGTGACTGGACACTTTACCCCACACCTGGATGTGATTCCCCAAACCTGGATGTGCCTGGACACTTTACCCCACGCCTGGATGTGACTCCCCAAACCTGGTTGTTACTTGACACTTTACCCCATGCCTGGACTAGAAAAAACAAACCTGCATGTGATTGGACACTTTACCCCACGCCTAGATGTGACTCCCCAAACCTGGATGTGAGTGGACACTTTACCCCACGCCTGGACTAGAAAAATCAAACCTGGATGTGATTGGACACTTTACCCCACGCCTGGATGTGATTCCTCAAACCTGGATGTGACTGGACACTTTACCCCACGCCTGGATGTGATTCCCAAAATCTGGATGAGACTGGACACTTTAACCCACACGTGGAGTAGAAAAATCAAACCTTGATGTGATTGGACACTTTACCACACGCCTGGACTAGAAAAAACATACCTGGATGAGAATGGACCCTTTACCCCACGCCAGGACTAGAAAAATCAAACCTGGATGTGCCAGGACTCTTTACCCCACGCCTGGATGTGACTCCCCTAACCTGGATGTGACTGGACACTTTACCCCATGCCTGGACTACAAAAGTCAAACCTGGATGTGACTGGACACTTTCCCCAACGCCTGGATGTGAGCCTTCAAACCTGGATGTGCATGGACACTTTTCCCCACGCCTGGTCTAGAAAAACAAACCTGGATGTGACTGGACACTACACCCCACGCCTGGATGTGATTCCCCAAACCTGGATGTGACTGGACACTTTACCCCACGCCTGGATGTGATTCCCAAAACCTGGATGAGACTAGACACTTTAACCCACACGTGGACTAGAAAAATCAAACCTTGATGTGACTGGACACTTTACCACACGCTTGGACTAGAAAAAACATACCTGGATGAGAATAGACCCTTTACCCCACGCCTGGACTAGAAAAATCAAACCTCAATGTGACTGAACAGTTTACCCCACGCCTGGATGTGATTCCCCAAACCTAGATGAGACTGGACACTTTATCCCACGCCTGGATGCGATTCCCCAAACCTGGATGTGACTGGACACTTTACCCCACGCCTGGACTAGAAAAATCAAACCTGGATGTGACTGGACACTTTACCCCACACCTGGACGAGAAAAATCAAACCTGGATGTGACCGTTCACTTTACCCCACGCCTGGATGTGAATCCCCAAACCTGGATATGACTAGACACTTTACCCCACGCCTGGACTAAAAAAATCAAACCTGGATGTGACTGGACACTTTACCCCACGCAAGGGCTTGAAAAAACAAACCTGGATGTGACTAGACACTTTACCCCACGCCTGGACGTGACTCCCCAAACCTGGATGTGACTGGACCCTTAACCCCACGCCTGGACTAGAAAAAACAAACCTGGATGTGACTGGACACTTTACCACACGCCTTGATGTGACTCCCCAAACCTGGATGTGACTTGACACTTTACCCCACGCCTGGTCTAGAAAAGTCAAAGCTGGATGTGCCTGGACACTTTCCCCAACGCCTGGATGTGACTCCCCAAACTTGGATGTTCTTGGACACTTTACCCCACACCTGGTCGAGAAAAATCAAACCTGGATGTGACTGGACACTTTACCCCACACCTAGTCGAGAAAAATCAAACCTGGATGTGACTGGACACTTTACCCCACGCCTGGATGTGATTCCCCAAACCTGGATGAGACTGGACACTTTACACCACGCCTGGATGTGATTCCCCAAACCTGGATGAGATTGGACACTTAACCCCACACGTGGACTAGAAAAATCAAACCTGGATGTGACTGGACACTTTACCACACGCCTGGACTAGAAAACACAAAACTAAATGAGACTGGACCCTTTACCCCACGCCTGGACTAGAAAAATCAAACCTGGATGTGCCAGGACTCTTTACCCCACGCCTGGATGTGACTCCCAAAACCTGGATGTGACTGGACACTTTACCCCACGCCTGGACTAGAAAAGTCAAACCTGGATGTGACTGGACACTTTCCCCAACGCCTGGATGTGACTCTCCAAACCTGGATGTGCCTGGACACTTTACCCCACACCTGGACTAGAAAAATCAAACCTGGATGTAACTAGACCCTTTACCCCACGCCTGGACTAGAAAAATCAAACCTGGATATGCCAAGACACTTTACCCCACGCCTGGATGTGACTCCCCAAACATGGATAAGACTGGACCCTTACTTCACACCTGGTCGAGAAAAATCAAACCTGGATGTGACTGGACACTTTATTCCACGCCTGGATGTGATTCCCCAAACCTGGATGTGACTGGACATTGTACCCCACACCTGGACTAGGCAAACCAAACCTTGATGTGACTGGACACTTTACCACACGCCTGGACTAGCAAAATCAAACTTGGATGAGAATGGACCCTTTACCCCACGCCTGGACTAGAAAAATCAAACTTGGATGTGCTAGGACACTTACCCCACGCCTGGAAGTGACTCCCAAGCCTGATGTGCCCTGAAACTTTACCCCACGCCTGGACTAGGAAAAACAAACCTGGATGTGACTCGACACTTTACCCCACGCCGGGTCTAGAAAGTCAAAGCTGGATGTGCCTGGACACTTTCCCCAACGCCTGGATGTGACTCCCCCAACCTGGATGTTTCTGGACACTTTACCCCACACCTGGTCGAGAAAAATCAAACCTGGATGTGACTGGACACTCTTACCCCAACCTAGTCGAGAAAATCAAACCTGGATGTGACTGGACACTTTACCCCACGCCTGGATGTGATTCCCCAAACCTGGATTGAGATTGGACACTTAACCCCAAACGTGGACTAGAAAATCAAACCTGGATGTGTGACTGGACACTTACCCCACACCTAGTCGAGAAAAATCAAACCTGGATGTGATGGACACTTTACCCCACGCCTGGTGTGATTCCCCAAACCTGGATGTGACTGGACACTTTACCCCCAGCTGCTGTGACTCCCCAAACCTGGTTGTTACTTGACACTTTACCCCATGCCTGGTCGAGAAAAATCAAACCTGGATGTGACTGGACACTTTACCCCACGCCTGGACTAGAAAATCATACCTGGATGTGACTGGACACTTTACCCCACGCCTGGATGTGATTCCCCAAACTTGGATGAAACTGGACACTTTACCCCACACCTGGACTAGAAAAATCAAACCTGGATGTAACTAGACCCTTTACCCCACGCTTGGACTAGAAAAAACAAACTTGGATGTAACTGGACGCTTTTCCCCACGCCTGCACTAGAAATAACAAACCTGGATGTGACTGGACACTTTACCATACGCCTGGACTAGAAAAATCAAACCTCGATGTGACTGGACCCTTTACCCCACACCTGGACGAGAAAAATCAAACCTGGATGTGACTGGACACTTTACCCCACGCCTGGACTAGAAAAATCAAACCTGGATGTAACTAGACCCTTTACCGCACGACTGGACTAGAAAAATCAAACCTTGATGTGAGTGGACACTTCACCCCACGCCTGAATGTGACACCCCAAACCTGGATGAGACTGGACCTTTACCCCACACCTGGTCGAGAAAAATCAAATCTGGATGTGACTGGACACTTTACACCACGCCTGGATGTGATTACCCAAACCTGAATGTGACTGGACACTGTACCCCACACCCGGACTAAACAAACCAAACCTTGATGTGACAGGACACTTTACCACACGCCTGGACTACAAAAAACAAACCTGGATGTGACTGTACACTTTACCCCACGCCTGGACTAGAAAGATCAAACCTGGATGTGACTGGACACTTTACCCCACGCCTGGATCTGATTCCCCAAACCTGGATGTGACTAGACACTTTACCCCACGCCAGGATGTGATTCCATAAACCTGGATGTGACTGGACACTTTACCCCACACCTGGACGAGAAAAATCAAACCTGGATGTGACTGTACACTTTACCCCACGCCTGGACGTTATTCCCCAAACCTGGATGAGACTGGACACTTAAACCCACGCCTGGGCTAGAAAATACTAGCCTGGATGTGACTGGACACTTCACCCCACGCCTGGACTAGAAAAATTACACCTGGATGTGACTGGACACTTTACCACACGCCTGGACTAGAAAAATCAAACCTCGATGTGAGTGGACCCTTTACCCCACACCTGGACGAGAAAAATCAAACCTGGATGTGACTAGACACTTTACCCCACGCCTGGACTAGAAAAATCAAACCTCGATGTGACAGGACCCTTTACCCCACACCTAGTCGAGAAAAATCAAACCTGGATGTGACTGGACACTTTACCCCACGCCTGGATGTGATTCCTTAAACCTGGATGTGACTGGACACTTTACCCCATGCCTGGATGTGACTCCCCAAACCTGGTTGTTACTTGACACTTTACCCCATGCCTGGTCGAGAAAAATCAAACCTGGATGTGACTGGACACTTTACCCCACGCCTGGACTAGAAAATCATACCTGGATGTGACTGGACACTTTACCCCACGCCTGGATGTGATTCCCCAAACCTGGATGAGACTGGACACTTTACCCCACGCCTGGATGTGATTCCCCAAACTTGGATGAAACCGGACACTTTACCCCACACCTGGACTAGAAAAATCAAACCTGGATGTAACTAGACCCTTTACCCCACGCTTGGACTAGAAATAACAAACCTGGATGTGACTGGACACTTTACCCCACGCCTGGACTAGAAAAATCAAACCTCGATGTGACTGGACCCTTTACCCCACACCTGGACGAGAAAAATCAAACCTGGATGTGACTGGACACTTTACCCCACGCCTGGACTAGAAAAATCAAACCTGGATGTAACTAGACCCTTTACCGCACGACTGGACTAGAAAAATCAAACCTTGATGTGACTGGACACTTCACCCCACGCCTGAATGTGACACCCCAAACCTGGATGAGACTGGACCTTTACCCCACACCTGGTCGAGAAAAATCAAATCTGGATGTGACTAGACACTTTACACCACGCCTGGATGTGATTCCCCAAACCTGGATGAGAC
Organism: Chlamydomonas sp. ICE-L; assembly: GCA_013435795.1. NCBI lineage: Eukaryota > Viridiplantae > Chlorophyta > Chlorophyceae > Chlamydomonadales > Chlamydomonadaceae > Chlamydomonas > Chlamydomonas sp. ICE-L. The sequence continues at coordinate 4,066,649 of JACBWV010000234.1, forward strand.
TGGACACTGTACCCCACACCTGGACTAAACAAACCAAACCTTGATGTGACAGGACACTTTACCACACGCCTGGACTACAAAAAATAAACCTGGATGTGACTGTACACTTTACCCCACGCCTGGACTAGAAAGATCAAACCTGGATGTGACTGGACACTTTACCCCACGCCTGGATCTGATTCCCCAAACCTGGATGTGACTAGACACTTTACCCCACGCCAGGATGTGATTCCATAAACCTGGATGTGACTGGACACTTTACCCCACACCTGGACGAGAAAAATCAAACCTGGATGTGACTGTACACTTTACCCCACGCCTGGACGTTATTCCCCAAACCTGGATGAGACTGGACACTTAAACCCACGCCTGGGCTAGAAATACTAGCCTGGATGTGACTGGACACTTCACCCCCACGCCTGGACTAGAAAAATTACACCTGGATGTGACTGGACACTTTACCACACGACCTGGACTAGAAAAATCAAACCTCGATGTGAGTGGGACCCTTTACCCCACACCTGGACGAGAAAATCAAACCTGGATGTGACTCGACACTTTACCCCACGCCTGACTAGAAAATCAAACCTCGATGTGACAGGACCTCTACCCCACACCTGGACGAGAAAAATCAAACCTGGATGTGACTCGACACTTTACCCCACGCCTGGATGTGATTCCCCAAACCTGGATGTGACTAGACACTTTATCCCACGCCTGGACTAAAAAAACCAACTTAGATGAATGGACACTTTACCCCACGCCTGGGCTAGAAAAAACAAACCTGGATGTGACTGGACACTTTACCCCACGCCTGGACTAGAAAAATCAAACCTGGATGTGACAGGACACTTTACCCCACGCCTGGATGTGATTACCCAAACCTGGATGAGACTAGACACTTTACCCCGCGCCCGGATGTGATTCCCCAAACCTGGATGAGACTGGACACTTTACCCCACACCTGGACTAGAAAAATCAAACCTGGATGTAACTAGACCCTTTACCCCACGCTTGGACTAGAAAAAACAAACATGGATGTAACCGGACACTTTTCCCCACGCCTGGACTAGAAAAATCAAACCTGGATGTAACTGGACATTTTGCCCCACGCCGGGACCAGAAAAAACAAACCTGGATGTGACTGGACACTTTACCCCACGCCTGGATGTGATTCCCCAAACCTGGATGTGACTAGACACTTTACCCCACGCCTGGACTAAAAATATCAAACCTAGATGAATGGACACTTTACCCCACGCCTGGGCTAGAAAAAACAAAGCTGGATGTGACTGGACACTTTACCTCACGCGTGGATGTGACTCCCCAAACCTGGATGTGACTGGACACTTTACCCCACGCCTGGACTAGAAAAATCAAACCTGGATGTGACCGGACACTTCACCCCACGCCTGGATGTGATTCCCCAAACCTGGATGTGACTGGACACTTTACCCCACGCCTGGATATGACTCCCCAAGCCTGGATGTGACCGGACACTTTACCCCACGCCTGGACTAGAAAAGTCAAAGCTGGATGTGCCTGGACACTTTCCCCAACGCCCGGATGTGACTCCCCAAACCTGGATGTGCCTAGACACCTGACCCCACGCTTGGACTAGAAAAAACAAACCTGGATGTGACTGGACACTTTGCCACACGCCTGGATGTGACTCCCCAAACTCGGATGTGACTGGACACTTTACCCCACGCCAGGACTAGAAAAATCAAACCTGGATGTGACGGGACACTTTACCCCACGCCTGGATGTGATTCCCCAAACCTGGATGAGACTAGACACTTTACCCCACGCCTGGATGTGATTCCCCAAACCTGGATGAGACTGGACACTTTACCCCACACCTGGACTAGAAAAATCAAACCTGGATGTAACTAGACCTTTACCCCACGCTTGGACTAGAAAAAACAAACTTGGATGTAACTGGACACTTTTCCCCACGCCTAGACTAGAAAAATCAAACCTGGATGTGATAGGACACTTTACCCCACGCCTGGACTAGAAAAATCAAACCTCGATGTGACTGGACCCTTTACCCCACACCTGGACGAGAAAAATCAAACCTGGATGTGACTCGACACTTTACCCCACGCCTGGATGTGATTCCCCAAACCTGGATGTGACTAGACACTTTACCCCACGCCTGGACTCAAAAAATCAAACCTAGATGAATGGACACTTTACCCCACGCCTGGGCTAGAAAAAACAAACCTGGATGTGACTGGACACTTTACCCCACGCCTGGACTAGAAAAATCAAACCTGGATGTGACAGGACACTTTACCCCACGCCTGGATGTGATTCCCCAAACCTGGGTGAGACTAGACACTTTACCCAACGCCCGGATGTGATTCCCCAAACCTGGATGAGACTGGACACTTTACCCCACACCTGGACTAGAAAAATCAAACCTGGATGTAACTAGACCCTTTACCCCTCGCTTGGACTAGAAAAAACAAACATGGATGTAACAAGACACTTTTCCCCACGCCTGGACTAGAAAATCAAACCTGGATGTAACTGGACATTTTGCCCCACGCCTGGACCAGAAAAAACAAACCTGGATGTGACTGGACACTTTACCCCACGCTTGGATGTGATTCCCCGAACCTGGATGAGACTGGACACTTTACCCCACGCCCGGGCTAGAAAACCAAGCCTGGAGGTGACTAGACACTTCACCCCACGCCTGGACTAGAAAAATAAAACCTGGATGTGACTGGACACTTTACCCCACACTTGGATGTGATTCCCCAAACCTGGATGTGACTGGACACTTTACCCCATGCCTGGATGTGATTCCCCAAACCTGGATGTGACTGTACACTTTACCCCACACCTGGACGAGAAAATCAAACCTGGATGTGACTGTACACTTTACCCCACACCTGGTCGAGAAAAATCAAACCTGGATGTAACTAGACCCTTTACCCCACGCCAGGACTAGAAAAATTAAACCTAGATGTGACCGGACACTTCACCACACGCCTGGATGTGATTCCCCAAACCTGGATGAGCCTGGACACTTTACCCCACGCCTGGATGTGACTCCTCAAACCTGGATGTAACTGGACACTTTGCCCCACGCCAGGATGTGACTCCCCAAACCTGGATGTGACTGGACACTTTACCCCACGCCTGGACTAGAAAAACCAAACCTGGATGTGACCGGACACTTCACCCCACGCCTGGATGTGATTCCCCAAACCTGGATGTGACTGGACACTTTACCCCACGCCTGGATGTGACTCCCCAAGCCTGGATGTGACCGGACACTTTACCCCACGCCTGGACTAGAAAAGTCAAAGCTGGATGTGCCTGGACACTTTCCCCAACGCCCGGATGTGACTCCCCAAACCTGGATGTGCCTAGACACCTGACCCCACGCTTGGACTAGAAAAAACAAACCTGGATGTGACTGGACACTTTGCCACACGCCTGGATGTGACTCCCCAAACCTGGATGTGACTGGACACTTTACCCCACGCCAGGACTAGAAAAATCAAACCTGGATGTGACTGGACACTTTACCCCACGCCTGGATGTGATTCCCCAAACCTGGATGAGACTAGACACTTTACCCCACGCTTGGATGTGATTCCCCAAACCTGGATGAGATTGGACACTTTACCACACACCTGGACTAGAAAAATCAAACCTGGATGTAACTAGACCTTTACCCCACGCTTGGACTAGAAAAACAAACTTGGATGTAACTGGACACTTTTCCCCACGCCTGGACTAGAAAAAACAAACTTGGATGTGAGTGGACACTTTACCCCACGCCTGGACTAGAAAAATCAAACCTCGATGTGACAGGACCCTTTACCCCACACCTGGACGAGAAAAATCAAACCTGGATGTGACTCGACACTTTACCCCACGCCTGGATGTGATTCCCCAAACCTGGATGTGACTAGACACTTTACCCCACGCCTTGACTAAAAAAATCAAACCTAGATGAATGGACACTTTACCCCACGCCTGGGCTAGAAAAAACAAACCTGGATGTGACTGGACACTTTACCCCACGCGTGGACGTGACTCCCCAAACCTGGATGTGACTGGACCCTTAACCCCACGCCTGGACTAGAAAAATCAAACCTGGATGTAACTAGACCTTTACCCCACGCTTGGACTAGAAAAAACAAACTTGGATGTAACTGGACACTTTTCCCCACGCCTGGACTAGAAAAAACAAACATGGATGTGACTGGACACTTTACCCCACGCCTGGACTATAAAAATCAAACCTCGATGTGGCAGGACCCTTTACCCCACACCTGGACGAGAAAAAGCAAACCTGGATGTGACTCGACACTTTACCCCACGCCTAGATGTGATTCCCCAAACCTGGATGTGACTAGACACTTTACCCTACGCCTGGACTAAAAAAACCAACCTAGATGAATGGACACTTTACCCCACGCCTGGGCTAGAAAAAACAAACCTGGATGTGACTGGACACTTTACCCCACGCCTGGACTAGAAAAATCAAACCTGGATGTGACTGGACACTTTACCCCACGCCTGGATGTGATTCCTCAAACCTGGATGAGACTAGACACTTTACCCCACGCCTGGATGTGATTCCCCAAACCTGGACGAGACTGGACACTTTACCCCACACCTGGACTAGAAAAATCAAACCTGGATGTAACTAGATTCTTTACCCCACGCTTGGACTAGAAAAAACAAACTTGGATGTAACTGGACACTTTTCCCCACGCCTGGACTAGAAAAATCAAACCTGGATGTGACTGGACACTTTACCCCACGCCTGGACTAGAAAAATCAAACCTCGATGTGACTGGACCCTTTACCCCACACCTGGACGAGAAAAATCAAACCTGGATGTGACTCGACACTTTACCCCACGCCTGGATGTGATTCCCCAAACCTGGATGTGACTAGACACTTTACCCCACGCCTGGACTCAAAAAATCAAACCTAGATGAATGGACACTTTACCCCACGCCTGGGCTAGAAAAAACAAACCTGGATGTGACTGGACACTTTACCCCACGCCTGGACTAGAAAAATCAAACCTGGATGTGACAGGACACTTTACCCCACGCCTGGATGTGATTCCCCAAACCTGGGTGAGACTAGACACTTTACCCAACGCCCGGATGTGATTCCCCAAACCTGGATGAGACTGGACACTTTACCCCACACCTGGACTAGAAAAATCAAACCTGGATGTAACTAGACCCTTTACCCCTCGCTTGGACTAGAAAAAACAAACATGGATGTAACAAGACTCTTTTCCCCACGCCTGGACTAGAAAATCAAACCTGGATGTAACTGGACATTTTGCCCCACGCCTGGACCAGAAAAAACAAACCTGGATGTGACTGGACACTTTACCCCACGCTTGGATGTGATTCCCCGAACCTGGATGAGACTGGACACTTTACACCACGCCCGGGCTAGAAAACCAAGCCTGGAGGTGACTAGACACTTCACCCCACGCCTGGACTAGAAAAATAAAACCTGGATGTGACTGGACACTTTACCCCACACTTGGATGTGATTCCCCAAACCTGGATGTGACTGGACACTTTACCCCATGCCTGGATGTGATTCCCCAAACCTGGATGTGACTGTACACTTTACCCCACACCTGGACGAGAAAATCAAACCTGGATGTGACTGTACACTTTACCCCACACCTGGACTAGAAAAATCAAACCTGGATGTAACTAGACCCTTTACCCCACGCCAGGACTAGAAAAATTAAACCTAGATGTGACCGGACACTTCACCACACGCCTGGATGTGATTCCCCAAACCTGGATGTGACTGGACACTTTACCCCACGCCTGGATGTGACTCCTCAAACCTGGATGTAACTGGACACTTTGCCCCACGCCAGGATGTGACTCCCCAAACCTGGATGTGACCGGACACTTTACCCCACGCCTGGACTAGAAAAACCAAACCTGGATGTGACCGGACACTTCACCCCACGCCATGGATGTGATTCCCCAAACCTGGATGTGACTGGACACTTTACCCCACGCCTGGATGTGACTCCCAAGCCTGGATGTGACCGGACACTTTACCCCACGCCTGGACTAGAAAAGTCAAAGCTGGATGTGCCTGGACACTTTCCCCAACGCCCGGATGTGACTCCCCAAACCTGGATGTGCCTAGACACCTGACCCCACGCTTGGACTAGAAAAAACAAACCTGGATGTGACTGGACACTTTGCCACACGCCTGGATGTGACTCCCCAAACCTGGATGTGACTGGACACTTTACCCCACGCCAGGACTAGAAAAATCAAACCTGGATGTGACTGGACACTTTACCCCACGCCTGGATGTGATTCCCCAAACCTGGATGAGATTGGACACTTTACCCCACACCTGGACTAGAAAAATCAAACCTGGATGTAACTAGACCTTTACCCCACGCTTGGACTAGAAAAAACAAACTTGGATGTAACTGGACACTTTTCCCCACGCCTGGACTAGAAAAAACAAACTTGGATGTGAGTGGACACTTTACCCCACGCCTGGACTAGAAAAATCAAACCTCGATGTGACAGGACCCTTTACCCCACACCTGGACGAGAAAAATCAAACCTGGATGTGACTCGACACTTTACCCCACGCCTGGATGTGATTCCCCAAACCTGGATGTGACTAGACACTTTACCCCACGCCTTGACTAAAAAAATCAAACCTAGATGAATGGACACTTTACCCCACGCCTGGGCTAGAAAAAACAAACCTGGATGTGACTGGACACTTTACCCCACGCGTGGACGTGACTCCCCAAACCTGGATGTGACTGGACCCTTAACCCCACGCCTGGACTAGAAAAATCAAACCTGGATGTGACCGGACACTTCACCCCACGCCTGGATGTGATTCCCCAAACCTGGATGTGATTGGACACTTTACCCCACGCCTGGATATGACTCCTCAAACCTGGATGTGAAAGGACACTTTACCCCACGCCTGGACTAGAAAAGTCAAAGCTGGATGTGCCTGGACACTTTCCCCAACGCCTGGATGTGACTCCCCAAACCTGGATGTGCCTGGACACTTGAACCCACGCCTGGACTAGAAAAACCAAACCTGGATGAGAATGGACACTTTACCACACGCCTAAATGTGACTCCCCAAACCTGGATGTGACTGGACACTTTACCCCACGCCTGGACTAGAAAAATCAAACCTGGATGTGACTGGACACTTTACCCCACGCCTGGATGTGATTCCCCAAACCTGGATGAGACTGGACACTTTACCCCACGCCTGGATGTGATTCCCGAAACCTGAATGAGACTGGACACTTTACCCCACACCTGGACTAGAAAAATCAAACCAGGATGTAACTAGCCCCTTTACCTCACGCTTGGACTAGGAAAAACAAACTTGGATGTAACTGGACACTTTACCCAACGCCTGGACTAGAAAAATTAAACCTGCATGTGACTGGACACTTTACCCCACGCCTGGATGTGACTCCCCAAACTTGGATGTGACTGGACACTTCACCCCACGCCTGTCCTAGAAAATTCAAACCTAGATGTGACTAGACACTTTACCCCACGCTTGGATGTGATTCCCCAAAACTGGATGTGATTGGACACTTAACCCCACTCCTGGACGTGATTCCCAAAACCTGGATGAGACTGTACACTGTAACCCACACCTGGACTAGAAAAATCAAACCTTGATGTGACTGGACACTTTACCACACGCCTGGATAGAAAAAAAAACAAACTGGATGGAATGGACCATTTAACCCACACCTGGGCGAGGGAAAATCAAAATTGATGACGCAAGGACTTCCTTTTACCCAGCTGGATGTGAATACCTACCTGGATGTGACTGTTTACACTTACCCCACGCTGGACTAAAAAAAGTCAAAACCTGGATGGACTGGGCACTTTCCCCAACGCCTGGATGTGGGACTCCCCAAACCGGATGTGCTTGGACAATTTACCCCACACCCTTGGACTAGAAAAATCAAACCTGGAGGTAAATAGACCCTTTACCCCACGCCTGGATAGAAAAATCAAAAAACCTGGAGTGCAAGCGACTCTTTACCCCACGACCTGTTTTTTTTTTTTTTCTTTTTTTTTTTGGGGTGGATTTTTTTTTTTGGTTGTGAATCCCCAACCCTGGATGAGACGGCACTCTACCCCACGCCTGGACACAAAGTCAAACACTGGAGTCATGGACACTTTCCCTACGCCTGGATGTGACTCCCAAACTGGATTGTGACTGAAACTTTACCACACGCCTTGGGCACTAGAAAAACAAAACGGCTGAGATGGACCCTTTACCCCCCGCCGGGACTAGAAAATCATACCTGGATTGTGCCAGGACCACTTTACCCCACGCCTGGGTGCAGGGACTCTTTCCCCACGCCTGGATTGTGCTTCCCCTAACGAGTGGACTGACTCTTTACCCCCACGCTGGACTAGGAAAGTCAAACTGGATGTGACGGGACACTTTACCCCACGGCCGGAGTGATTCCCCAAATGGATTGACAGGACACTTAACCGCCTGGAGTTGATCCCCAAACCTGGACCTGACCCCTCGGTCACCATCTCACTGAGCCACATACTTCGCATCTGTATACGGGGCCTTCGGGCCGACCGGCTCGCCACCAGACGCCGCACGGGGGACACGGAGACACTTTCAGCCCTTACCATCTCAGTTGACTCCACCTTTACAGTCGAGCTCCTGCTCAAACGCTTTTCTATTGGGAGCGGGAAGCCGGTTTTTGGACCGTGATGTGTGGAATGGTACATTACCCCACGCCTGGGATGAGATTTCCCCAAACCGGATGGACTGGGACACTTTACCCACCACGTCGGGAATATAGAAAAAAAAACTAGCCTGGATGTGTGATTGACACCTTTCACCCCACGCTGCTGGATGGCTTGTGGACTAGTGAAAAAAAAACCTTGGATGGGACCCTGCGACACTTTTGTACCAACGGACTGTGGATACTGGACAAGAAAAACAAACTTGGATGCTTTGGTTGTAACTGGGCAGACACTTGAGCCCACCCCCAAGCCTGGATGTGTGTGTGTGATGATGGACTGGGTGGCCTGCTGTGTGGATTGGCGTGATGTGTGGATAAGAAAAAAAAAAAAATAACAACAGGGATATGTTTGACTGGACCACAACTTACACCACGCATTGGTTGGGTGGATTTGTTTTGTTGATCTGTGGATGGGATTTTCCCCAAACCTGTATGAGACTGGAAACTTAACCACACGCCTTGGGATTTTGTGCGGATTTGTGATTGAGTCCCCCCAAACATGGATGTTGTGTTGTTTATGGTGACTGACACTTTAACCACAAACCTCTCTCTCTGACCTGGGAAGACGAGAAGAAAAGAGAGAGAAAGAAGAAACAAAGACAAAAATATTTTATTAAACCGGATGTGACCTGGACACTTGACCCCAACACCTTCGACTCGAAAAAATAAAAACTGGATTTTAACTCTACCGACCCTTTTACCCCACGACTGGACAAGAGGGAAAAATCAAACTTGATGTGAATGGACACTTCACCCCAAACGCTGGATGGTGAGTTCCCAAAAACTGGTGGAATTTGTAAACGGGACATTTTACCGCCACGCCTGGATGATGCTTCCCCAAACCGGAGGTGCCAGAGACACTTTACCCCACGCTGGATTGTGATTCACCCAAACCTGACTGTGACTGGACCCTTACCCCCACACCTGGACGAGAATGAAAAACCAAAACCCGGAGTGTGACTGGAAACTTTACCCCACGCTAGGGACTTAGAAAAGTGCAAAGCCTCGATGTGACTGGACCCTTACCCCACACACTGGACGAGAAATAAAAATCAAACATGGATGGGACTCGCACTTTACCCCAAGCATGGATGTGATTCCCAAACCTGGATGTGAATAGACCACTTACCCCACGCCCTGGACACTAACAACAAAATCAAACTAGATGAATGGGACACTTTACCCCAAGCTGGGCTAGAAAAAACAAACCTGGATCTTGTGACTGACACTTTACCCCCACGCCTGGATGTGACTCCCCAACCTGGATGGGACTGGAACCTTAACACCACGCTGGACTAGAAAAATAAGACATGGGATGGACCGGACAACTTCAACTCACGCAATGACCACGCATGGAGGTTATTCCCAAACTGGATTGTGACTGGACCCTTAACCCCACGCCTGGAATAGAAAAATCAAACCTGGATGTGGACCGGAAACTTCAAACCCACCGCCCTGGATGTGATTCCCCAAAACCTGACTGTGACTGGACACTTTACAACCACGCCAGGATGTGACCTCCCCAAACATTGATGTGACTTGACACTTGAACCCCACGCCTCGGACTAGAAAAGTCAAAGATGGGATGTGCATGGACACTTTCCCCAACGCCCTGGATGTGACTCCCCAAACATGGATATGGCTGGCACTTGACCCCACGCCAGGACTAGAAAAAACAAACCTGGATGTGACTTGACACTTTACCACACGCCTGGATGTGACTCCTCAAACCTGGATGTGACTGGACACTATACCCCACGCCTGGACTGGAAAAATCAAAAGGGATGTTGACTGGATCTGGTACGATACTTTACCCCACGGCACGGATGTGATCCACAAACATGATGAGATGGACACTTTTTTACCCACAGCCCGGATTGTGATTTACCCAAACGTGGATGTTTGGGAACTTTACACCCACACCTGGACTACAAAAATTCAAACCTGAATGTTTGTAACTAGCCCTTTGACCCCAAGCTTGGACTAGAAAAAACTAACTTGGATGTAACTGGACACTTTGCCCCACGCCTGGACTAGAAAAAACAAACCTGGATGTGACTGGACACTTTACCCCACGCTTGGATGTGATTCCCCAAACCGGATGAGAAGGAAACTTTACCCCACGCACTGAGCTAAGAAAAAACCAAGCTGGATGTTGTGACTCGACACTTCGTCACACGCCTGGACTAGAAAACAAAAACCATGATGTCACTGGACACTTTACCACACGCCATCGGCTAGAAAAACAAAAACTTGGATGAACGGACACATTTGCCCCACCCTGGACTAGAAAAAACAAACCTGGAGGAACTAGACCCTTTACCCCACGACGGACTAGAAAAATCAAAAATTGATGGGACTGGACACTTAACCCCCACGCCGGATTGAATCCCCAAACCTGGATGAGACTGCACGCCGTTACCCCACCACCTGGTCGAGAAAAATAAAACCGGATTGGACTGGGGACACTTACCCCACGCCTGGATGTGATTCCCCAAACCTGGATTGTGACTGGACACTTTTCCCCACGCAATGGATGTGATTCCCCAAACCCTGGAGGTGAGGTGACTGGACAGTTTACCCCGCTGATTGATTCCCGAAACCTGGATGGACTGTACACTTTATCCCACACTGGACGAGAAAAATCAAACCTGGAGGGAGACGGTACACTTTACCCCACACCTGGTCGAGAAGAAAAATCAAACCTGGATTGAAACTAGCCTTTACCCCACGCACTGACTAGAAAATCAAACTTGATGTGACTTGGACACTCACCCCACGCATGGATGTGACTCCCCAAAACCCGGATGAGATGAACAATTTACCCACAACTGGTGAGACAAAATCAAAACTGATGTGACTGGGACACTTGACCCACACATGACGAGAAAAATAAACCTGGATGTGACTCGTACACTTACCCCACACTGGTCTAGAAAAATCAAAACCCTGGATTGTTGTAAATAGACCCCTTACCCAAGCGGACTAGGAAAAAATCAAACCAGGAGTGACCGGCATTCACCCACGCAGGCATGTGAATTCCCCAAACATGGATGTGACTTGAACTTACACACGCCGGATGTGATTCCCCAACTGGATGTTATGGACTGGACACTTAACACCACGCCTGGATGTGATTCCCAGACATGGAATTGGACTGGACTTTACCCCCGCATGAGTGATTACCCAAACCTGGATGTGACTAGACAACTTTACCCCACACCTATACGAGCAAAAAAAACAAACCTGGATGTGACTGTACACTTTAACCCCCACACCCTGGTGAGAAAAATCCCAACAAACCTGGATTATCATTAGACCCTATACCCCACGACTGGACTAGAAAATCACAACCTTTGATGTGACTGGACAGTTACCCCAGCCTGGATGTGACTCCCCAAATCTGTTTGAGACTGGACCTTTACCCCACACCTGGTCGAGAAAAAAATCAAACGGATGGTGACTGACACGTTTTACCCCACACCTGGACGAGGAAAGAAAAATCAAACTGGATGTGACTGTACTAATTTACCACACAATTGGTCGAGAAAAATCCAAACTGGAGTAACTCGACCCTTTACCCCACGCTGAATAGAAAAAATCCAAAACTGGATGTGACCGGACACTTCAACCCCACGCATGGATGTGATTACCCAAACCATGGATGTGACTTGACACTTGTACCACACGAGGATTGTGAGTCCTCCCAAACCTGGATGTGACTGACCACTTACCCAGCCTGGATGTGTATTCCCCAAACGGATGTGTGGACTGGAATTACCCACGCATGGATGTTTGACTACCCAAACTGGGGTGACTGGACACGTTAACCCCCACCTAGCGAGAGAAAAAACAAACCTGGATGTGACTGTACACTTTACCCACACCTGGTCGAGAAAAACTCCCCCCAAAACCTGGTATAACTGACCCCCTGTTTACCCCACGACTGGACTAGAAATCAAAACCCTTGATGTGAATGGGACCACTTCACACCACGCTGGATGTGGACTCCCCCAAATCTGGAGGAGAATGGACCCTTTACCCCACACCTGGTTGAGAAGAAAATCAAAACGGGATGTGACTGGACAACTTTACCCACGCCAGGACGGTTGTAAAATCAAACCTGGATGTGACGGTACACTTTACCCCACACCTGGACTAGAAAAATCAAACATGGATGTAAACTAGGACCCTTTACCACAAGACATGGACAAGATAAATCATACCTTGATGTGACTGGAACAATCCACCCAACAACGCATGGATGTGATCCCCAAACCGGATGTGCTGGCACTTTTGACCCCCCGCCAGGATAGAACAAAAAAAACCAAACCTGGAGATGGACTTGAACACTGTACACACGCCTGGATGTGAATCCTCAACAACGGGATGTGATGGACACTTTACCCAGCCTGGACTGCGAAAAATCACAAACGGGGATGTGACTGGATAACTTTACCCGCCGGATTGATTCCCCAAACCTGGTGAGACTGGACACTTTACCACACGCCCGGAGTGATTCCCAAACCGGATGAGACTGGACCACTTACCCCAAACCTGGACTGGAAAAATCAAACGGGATGGAACTGACCGTACCCAAGCTTGGGACTAGAAAAAATTAACTTGGATGTAACTTGCCACTTTGTCCACGCCCTGTGGACTAGAAAAAAACTACAAACCTGGATGTGACTGGACTCGTTACCCCAGTTTGGATGTGATTCCAAAACCTGGATGTGACTGCACTTTACCCAGCCCGGGCTAGAAAACCAGCTGAAGGTGACTAGGACATACTTGACAAATAGCCTGGACTAGAAATAGTAAAACCTGAGTGATGGACACTACCACACGTCCCCTGTTGAATAGAAAAAACAAACCTCGACGTGACCGGACCCTTCACCCAACCTGGACGAGAAAAAATCAATAGGAGGTGCCGACCAATTACCCCCAAGCTGGAGTGTTCCCCAAAACGGATATGTGACTATAAACTTACTCCACGCGGACTTAAACAATCTTAATTAAGCTGGATATGACACTTTACCAAGGCTGGGCTAGAAAAAAGAACCTGGATGAATGGAATTTACCCCCGTTTGGATGTGACCCCCCAAACGGATGTTGACTGGACCATTAACCCAGTGAAGAAAAAGTAAATGGATGGACCCGGCAACTAACCGCAAGCCGGACGTGATCCCAAACACTGGAATTGTGCTGGACACACTATACCCCACGCAGGATTGTGATCCCAAACTGGATGTGACTTACAGTGACCCCAGCCTGAATAGAAAAGTCCACAAGCTGGAGGTGCCTGGACACTTTCCCAACGCCGGAGTGAATCCCCAAATGGATGGTCCTGGACACTTGACCACGCAAGGACTAGAAAAAACAAACTGGCTGTTGACTGACACTTTACAAACGCCGGATTGTGATCATCAAA
>JACBWV010000234.1:4081394-4278894 GCA_013435795.1 Chlamydomonas sp. ICE-L
TGTGTGTGTTGTTAAGTGCTGTGAGGTGAGGAATGATTGTGAGTGAGTGGAGTGTGATGGAGGTGAGTGAGTGAGTGTGGGAGTGGAGTGCGGAGTGTGTGAGTGAGTGAGTGATTTGAGTGAGTGTGTTGTTGTATCTTTTGTAAGTGAGTGTGTGTGTGTGGTAATTTGAGTGATGTGAGTGGAAGAGTGTGTTGCGTAGGTGTGTTGTGGTCGTGTTGAGGAAGTGGTGAGTGATTGTAGTGAGCGTGAAGTGTGGTGTTGTTTTTTTTAAGTTGAGTGCAGTGATGTGAGTGAGTGAGTTGGTGAGAGTTGAGTGACGTTGAGTGAGTGAGTGTGTGTATGTGTGTAATGAGTGTGTGTGTGTGATAAGTGAGTTAGTGAGTTGTAGAGTGTGTGTGTGTTTGTAAGTGAGTGAGTGAGTGTAGTGAGAGTGAGTGATGAGTGAGTGATTAACGTGAGTGCGTGAGTGAGCAGTGCGTGGAGTGAGTTCTTGATGGAGTGAGTGAGTAGTGGAGTGCGTGATGAGTGAGTGAGGAGGGAGATTGAGGTGAGAGGTGTGTGTGTGTGTAAGTGAGTGAGTGAAGTGAAGGTGATTTGAGTGAGTGATTGATTGAGGAGGATTGACGTGGAGTTAGTGTGTGAAGTGAGTGAGTGCGGTGAGGTGAGTGGAGTGTGTGCGTGAGTGAGTGATGTGCGTTGGTATGTTGTGAGGTGAGGTGTGTTTGTGTGTGTGTCAGTGACGTGAGTGGCGGGAGTGAGTGAGTGAGTGAGGGGTGAGTGAGTGAGTGAGTGAGTGAGTGATGCGAGAGTGAGTTGAGAGTGTTGTGTTGGTGTAGTGTTAATGAGTGAGTGAGTAGTTAGTGATGGTGAGTGAGTGAGTGAGTGATTGAGTGAGTGCTGAAAAGTGGAGTGAGTGGTGAGTGAGTGGGGTTGATGAGTGAGTGAGTGAGTGAGTGAGTGAGTGGACGTGAGTGGGAGATGAGAGTGAGTGGAGTACAGTGAGTGCTGATGAGTAATGGTGAGTAAATTTGAAGCTATGAGTGAGTTGGAAAAGAGTCTTGTTGGTAACTTGCGGAGTGAGTGCTGTGAGTGATTGTAAGTGAGTGGAAGTGAGTGAGTGAGTGAGGACGTGAGTTGGATTCGTGAGTGACGTGTGTGTTTCGTTTGTTTGTAAGTGAGTGAGTGAAGTGGAGTGAGTGAGTGAGTGATGTGATGTGATGTAGTGTCGTGTAGTGCGTGAGTGTGGTGAGTGAGGTGGTGTGTGTATGTGTTGTAAAGTGGCTGTGTGTTTGTGTGTAAGTGAGTAGTGAGTGCGTGAGTGTGTGTGGTGTAAGTTGAGTGAGTGAGTGATGTGACGTGAGTGAGTCGGTGACGTGAGGAGTGGTGACGTGAGTACGGAGTTGTAGTGCGTTAGTGTAGTGACTTGATAAGTGAGTGAGTGAGGGTGAGTGAGAGAGTGAGTGAGAGCTTTGTGTTGTGTGGTAAGTTTGAGTGAGGGGTTTGAAGAGAGTTAGTGGAGTGAGTATGATGTTTAGTGATGTGAGTGGGTGTAGTGAGTGTAGGTGTGAGGATGAGTTTGTGAGTGAGGGAGGGAGTGAGTGGTTGTGTGTGTATGTTTGTTAGGTGAGTTGTGATGTGTGTGTACAGTGACGTGGAAAGTGAGTGCGAGTGTGTGTTGTTTGTATAAGTGAGTGTGTGAGTGAGTGAGTGAGGGGAGGGAGTGTGGGTCATGGTGAGTGAGTGAGTGAGTGAGAGAGTGAGGTAGTGAGCAAGTGTGTGTGTGGTGTCACGTGAGTGATGTGCGTGGCGTAGTGAGTGAGGGATGAGTGAGTGCGTGAGTGAGTGATTGAGTGAGTGAGTGAGTGAGTGCTTGAGTAAGTGGAAGTTGAGTGAGGTAGTGAGTGTGTGCGTGGAGTGGTGTGAGTGACTGTTTGAGTGAGTGAGTGAGTGCGTGAGAGAGTGCATTGAGTGAGTAGTGGAGTGATTGGAGTGAGTGAGTGCGTGATTGCTTCGAGGTTGAGAGTGAGTTGACGTGAGTGAGTAAAGTGACGGGTGAGTGAGTGCTTAAGTGAGTAAGTAGTGAGTGCCGTAAGAGGAGTGCTTGTGTGTTGTCTGTCAGTGCGTGAGGAGTGAGATGTAGGTTGAGGCTCTGAGTGAGGACGTGAGTGATGTGCGTGAGCGAAGTGTTGTGTGTGGTGTAAGTGAGTGAGTGAGGAGTTTAGTGATTGACGTGAGTGAGTGAGTGCGTAAAAAGAGTGAGTGAGCTTGAGTTGAGTGATGAGTTGACGTGAGTGCGCGTGAGTGAGTGAGTGAGTGATGTGAGTGGAGAGTGAGTGCGTTAAGTGAGTGAGTGATGGAGTAATGTGAGTATAGTGATGTGAGTGAGTGAGTGAGAGGAGTTATGGTGGTGTGTAAGTGAGTGAGTGAGTAGTGCGTGCTTGAGTGAATCGATGTGGAGTTGAGTGAGAGTGAGTGCGTGATGAGGTGGGTGAGTGACTGTGGTGTGTGTTTGTAAGTGAGTGCTTTGCGTGAGGAGTGAGTGAAGTTTGGAGTGAGTGGTGAGTGATTGTTGGTTAGTGGGTTAGTGAGTGAGTGAGTGTGTGTGGTGTATGTGTGTACGGTGAGTGTTTTGTGTGGTGTAATGACGGTTAGTGAGTGCAGAGTTGTGTGTGTGTAAGGTGGAGTGACGTGAGTGGGTAAGTGATGGTGAGAGTGAGTGAGGAGTGAGTGCGTGATTGAGTGACGTGAGTGAGCGAGTGATTGGATTGGTGTGTGTGTGTGTAAAGTGAGGTGAGTGAGAGAGTTAGTGAGTGGAGTGAGTGAGGTTGCGTGAGTGGTGAGTGTGGGAGGAGTGAGTGAGTGTGTGAAGTGCGTGAGTGGCTGGAGTGAGTTGTGTGTTTATGTGTGTAAGTGAGTGTTTGTGTGTGTGTAAGTGAGTGAGTGACGGTGAGAGTGTGTGTGTGTGTTAATGTGAGTGTCGTTGAGTGAGTGAGTGAGTTTGAGTGAGTGAGTGATTGAGTGAGTGAGCGTGAGATGAGTGAGAGTGTGTGTGTGTGTGTAAGTGAGTGAGGGGAGTGAGTTTAGTGATGTGAGTGAGTGAGTGCGTGAGGTGATGTGCTGTGTATTGAGTTAGTAGTTGAGTGAGTGAGGAGTGGTGAGTGAGTGGTTGTGAGTGAGTGGTGAGTGAGTGCCGTGATGAGTGAGTGAAGTGACGTGATGTGCGTGAGGATAGTGAGTGGTTGAGGGAGTGAGTGCGTGATTGGATCGCGGTGATTGGGATGAGTGTTTATTGAGTAAAGTGAGTGAGTGAGTGAGTACGTGCGTAAAGTGAGTGAGTGAGTGAGAGAGTGATTGTGTGTGTCAGTGGTGAGCTTGTGGTGTCAGTGCTGAGTGAGTGAGTGATTGAGTGAGTTGATGTGAAGTGAGTGAGTGATGTGAGTGCGTGAGAGACTTGAGAGGGAGTAGAGCGGTGTGTGTGTTGTGTGTGTAAGTGAGTGAGTGAGTGAGTGGAGTGAAGTTGAGTGAGTGAGTGAGTGAGTAGTATAAAGAGCGAGTGAGTGAGTGAGTGAAGTGAGTGAGTGATTGAGTGAGTGAGGAGTTGAGTGAGTGAGTGAGTGAGGAAGAGTGAGTGTAGTGTAAGTGAGTGAAGTGGGTGGAGTGAAGTAAATGTGAGTAAGGAGTGAGTGAGTGAGAGAGTTATTGTGTGTGTAAGTGGAGTGAGTGATTGAGTGAGTGATTGGACTGTGAGTGAGTTTTGAGTAGGGAGTGAGTGAGTTGATTGAGTGAGTGCAGGTGGTGTGTTTGTAAGTGAGGATTGGAGGATTTGAGTGAAGTGAGTGAGTGAGTGAGTGAGTGAGTGTTTGGGAGTGGATTGGTGAGTGGAGTGCTGAGTTGTGTGTGTGTATGTGTGTAAGTGAGGTGTGGTGTGGTGTAGTGAGTAGTGAGTGATAGTGTGTTGTGTGTGTAAGTGACGTGAGTGATACGGGAGGAGGTGCGTGAGTTTGATGGAGTGAGTGGAGTGAGTTGAAGGAGTGGTGAGAGTGATGGGAGTGAGTGAGAGCGTGGAGCCGTTGAGTTGAGGAGTGTGTGTGTGTGTGTAAGTGATGTATGTGAGAAAGTTTCGTGAGTGAGTGATTGGACGTGAGGGAGTGGAAGTGAGGTGTGTGAGTGCCGTTGGAGTTGATGTGTTGGAGTGCGTGAGTGATGGAGGAGGTGGGTGGCCTGCATGTGGTAGGTGACAGTGAGGTGTGTGTGTGTGTGTACGTGACGTGAGTGAGTGAGAGGTGTGTTTGTGTAAGTGAGTGTGTGAGTTCGTGGTGAGTGAGTGGAGTGAGTTGATGAGTGAGGTGGAGTGAGTGCCTTGAGTGCGTGTATGTGAGAGGGAAGTTGAGTGAGGATGAGAGTGTCGAGAGTGGAGAGGGGGGGACGGAGTGGAGTTGGCAGAGGTGACGGCGGGGGTTAGAGGTTAGGGTAGCATCTGTGGGGCGGGAGTCGGGGTGGGCGAGGAGGGCGTGCGAGTGTGTGTTGTGTGTGTAAGTGAGTGAGTGAGTGAGTTAGTGATGTGAGTGAGTTGTTGAGTGATTAGTGAGTGAGTGAGTGCGTGAGGAATAGTGAGGAGTGAGTGAGTGGGAGTGGATGAGTGTGTGAGTGTGTGGTGTGTGATTGGAGTGAGTGGATTGAGTAGTGAGTGAGTGAGTGAGTGGCGTGGTGAGTGAGTGAGTGAGTGGTGGAGTGAGTGGAGTGAGTGATGTGAGTGAGTGATCCGTGAATGAGTGATGTGAGTGAGTAAAGTGAGTGAGTGAGTGGGGAAAAACGTGAAGAGTAAGTGCGTAAGTGAGTGAGTAAGGTAGGAGGAGTGCTTGTGTGTGTCAGTGAGTGGAGAGGTGGCGTGATTGAGTGCGTGAGTGAGAGGTGAGTTGAGTGGAGTGAGTGAGTGAGTGAGAGAGTGTGGTGTGTAAGGTGGAGTGGTGAGTGAGTGGGTGAAGTGGGTGAGTGTGTGAGTGAGTAGTGAGTGAGTGGAGAGCTTGGAGAGTGATGGTGAGTGCGTGGGGAGGAGGAGTGGAGTTGAGTGAAAAAAGTGAATTGTGAAAGACAAGTGAGTAGTGAGTGATGTGAGTGAGTTTGATGCCTGTGAGTGAGTAAAGTGAGTGAGTGAGTGGAGTAAGTGATGAGTAAGTGAAGTAGGAGTGAGTGAGAGAGAGTGATTGTGGTGTAACGTGAGTGAGTGGAGGTGAGTGAAGTGATTGAGTGATGAGTGGTGTGAGTGAGTGAGTGAGTGATTGAGTGAGTGACCAGTTTTTGTTGGTGTTTGTAAGTGAGTGAGTTGAGTGGGTGAGTGAGTCAGGCAGGAGTGAGTGAGTGAGTGGTAGTGAGTGTTGCGTTTGTGTATGTGTGTAAGTGAGTGTGTGTGTGTGTACAAGTGAGGTTAGTTAGTGAGAGTGGTTTTGTGGTGTGTGTGTAAGTGGAGGCGTGAGTAGTGCGGAGTGAGTGACGTGAGTTGAGTGAGTGAGTGAGTGATTGCAGTGAGGAGTGGTGAGTGAGTGAGTGAGTGACGTGAGTGAGAGCGTGAGTGAGAAAGGTGTGTTGTGTGTGTAAGTGGAGTGGAGTGAGTGAGTTATTGAGTGAGTGGAGTGAGTGAGTGGAGTGAGTTGAGGAGTGGCGTTAAGTGAGTTGGTGAGTGAGTGAGTTGAGTGCGTGCGTAGGGATGTTAGTGAGTGGAGTTGAGCTGAGTTTAGTGGCGGTGAATGTGAGTGATGTGATTGATATTATTGAGGTCGTGCGTGAGTGTTGCGTGTTTGACGTGAGTGAGTGAGTGATGTGAGAGAGTGGAGTGAGTGAGTGAGGCGTTTGTGTAAGTGGGATATGAGTGAGTGAGTGAGGGAGGATTGAGTGCGTGAGTGAGTGAGTGAGTGAGTGGACGTGAGTGAGTGACGTGAGTGAACTGAGAGTGAGGGAGCGTGTGTGTGTGTGTGTAAGTGGGAGTGAGTGAGTGAGTTAGTGAGTTGAGTGAGTGATGGAGTGAGTGATTGACGTGAGGAGTGAGTTTGATTGAGTGAGTGAGTGAAGTTGATGTGATGAGTGAGTGAGTGCGTGAGTGAGTGAGTGAGTGAGGAGTGAGTGAGTGAGAAGTGAGTGAGTAAGTTAGTGAGGGTGAGTAAATTGATAAGTGAGTGAGTGGAGTGAGTGAGTGAGAGAGGTTGTTGTGTTGGTAAGTAGTGGAGTGACGGTGATGAGTGGATTGAGTGAGTTGAGTGAGTTGACGGGAGTGATTGGAGTGATTGAGTGAGTGACAGTGTGTGTGTGTTTGTATTGAGTGTAGGTGAGTGAGTGAGTGAGTGAGTGATTTGAGTGAGTGCGGATGTGTTGAGTGGACGTGAGTGAGTGATGAGGTGTGTGTGTATGTGTTGTAAGTGGAGTGTGTGTGTTGTGTAAGTGAGTAGTGAGTGGAGTGTGTGTGGTGTACGTGAGTGTAGTGAGTGAGTTGAGTGCTGTGCGTTGAAGTGAGTGGCGTGGGGTGAGTGACTGACGTGAGTGAGTGCGTGCGTGAGTGGAGAGCTGATTGAGGAGTGTTGTTGTGGGTGTAACGTGCGGAGTGAGAGAGTTAGGTGATGTGTAGTGATGTTGAGGAGTGGAGTGAGTGAGTGTGTTGGGATGTGATTGGAGTGAGTGTGTGAGTGAGTTGAGTGAGTGATGTGGAGTTGGTGTGTATGTGTGTAGGTGCAGGTGTGTGGTGTGTGTAAGTGAGTGAGTGAGTGAGCTGTGGTGTGTGGGTAAGTGAGTGGTGAGTGCAGGTGAGTGCGTGAGTGAGTGCGTGAGTGGAGTGAGTGAGTGAGTGAGTGAGTTGGAGTGATGAGAGGTAGTGAGGAGTGTTTGTGTGTGTGGTAAGTGAGTGAGTGGACTGAGTAGTTGGATTGGGGTGCGTGATTGAGTGAGTTTGTGTGAGTGAGTAGTGATTGAGTGAGTGAAGTTGAGTGATTGTGAGTGAGTGGAGTGTGTGAGTGTGTGAGTGAGTTGACGTGAGTGAGTGAGTGAGTGAGTGATGATTGAGTGATTGAGTGAGTGAGTGGAGTGTAGTGATGAGTGATCGAGTGAGTGCGTGAGGCGTGATTGTGAGTAAGTGAGTGAGTTGAGTTGGAGTAACATTGAGTAACAGTGGGAGTGAGTACCGAGTGAGGAGAGTGATTTGGTGTGTCAGTGAGTAGGAGTGAGGAATTGATGTGAGTGGAGTGAGTGGGGAGTGAGTAGTGAGTGCGTGAGTTGCGAGATGGTGTGTGTTGTAAAGTGGAGTGAGTGAGTGAGTGAGGGTGAGTGGGTGAGTGTGTGATTGGATTGAGTGAGTGAGGTGACGAGAGGGAGTGAGTGAGGATTGATGAAAAAGTGAAGTTGAAAGAGTGAAGTGACGTGAGGTGGTGAGTGACGTGAGTGGTTGAGTGAGCTAACGTGGAGTGAGTGATCCGTGCAGTGAGTGAGTAAAGTGAGTAAGTGATTGAGTGAGTGAGAGAGTGATTGTGGTGTGTAAAGTGAGGTGAGTGAGGCTGAATGTGAGTGAAGTGAGTGATTGATTGGAGTGAGTGAGTGTGAGTGAGTGAGTGATTGATGTGAGGGACCAGTGTGTGTGTGTTTGTAAGTGATGTGAGTGAGTGAGTGAGGTGAGGCAGGCGTGCTATTGAGTGACGTGAGTGATGAGTGATGTGTGTGTGTATGTGTGTATTGAGTTTGTGTTTGTGTAAGTGAGTTTAGTGCGGATTGATAGGTGTGTGTGTGGACGGATTGAGTGACGTGAACAGTGGTGCGTGACGTGACGTGAGTGAGGAGTGGAGTGAGTGAGTGAGTGAGTGAGTGAGTGAGTGAGTGAGTGAGTGAGTGAGTGAGTGAGTGAGTTGAGGAGTGAGAGAGTGATTGTGTGTGTGTGTAAGTGAGTGAGTGAGTGAGTGATTGAGTGAGTGAGTGAGTGAGTGAGTGAGTGAGTGAGTGAGTGAGTGATTGAGTGAGTGACAGTGTGTGTGTGTTTGTAAGTGAGTGAGTGAGTGAGTGAGTGAGTGAGTGAGTGAGTGAGTGAGTGAGTGAGTGAGTGAGTGAGTGAGTGAGTGTGTGTGTGTATGTGTGTAAGTGAGTGTGTGTGTGTGTAAGTGAGTTAGTGAGTGAGAGTGTGTGTGTGTGTAAGTGAGTGAGTGAGTGAGTGAGTGAGTGAGTGAGTGAGTGAGTGAGTGAGTGAGTGAGTGAGTGAGTGAGTGAGTGAGTGAGTGAGTGAGTAAGTGAGTGAGTGAGAGAGGGAGTGAGAGTGGTGCATGTGTGTGTAAGTGATGATGAGTGAGTTATGTGAGTGAGTGAGTGAGGGACTTGAGTGAGGGAGTGGAGTGGAGCAGTGGTGAGTGAAGAGTGAGTGAGTGAGATGAGTGAGTGAGTGAGTGAGTGAGATGAGATGAGTGAGTGATCCCCATCTATATCCCTCCCTCCCCAATCTACCACCCTCCATCTCCACCATATCCCTCCGCCATCTCAACCCCGTCGCCTGCATACTGTCCCCATCTGCCAGATCTCCCTCCCATCTCGACCCCCTCCATCCCCACCATAGATCCCGCCTCCCCAACTCCAACCCTACTCCCTGCCTCCTTCCCCATCTTCATAGTCAATCCTCCATCTCCACCCGAGCCCCATCTCATATCCCACCCTCCCACTCAAACCCTTCTCCCTGCCTCCCTCCCCTGTGAGTGAGTGAGTGAGTGTGTGTGTGTGTGTGTGTATGGGGGGGGGGGGGGGGGGGGGGGGGGGGGGGGGGTTGAAGGATGCACCCAAGAGCATCATGAGAAGCTGCCTCACTTGCCTCATCGGCCTGCGTGAATCGCAATTAAAAGGCAGCCGGAATCTGACAACACTAAAAAAAATACAAATTCAAGCAACTACCAAACCAAACCAACATTGCCTACTTCTCTCGTTCTCTTGCCCTTCCTTCGGTCGCCATCCGACATGCTGTCCAGACAGCTGGGGCCATGAAGCGCCATTCGCAAGGTAATAAACGCCCTTCGAAGATTACTCTCTTTGGGAGAGATCGCACGATGTCTTAGAACCTTGCTTATCAACACTTCATGGGCCCTTTGCTTGTCTGGTCTGCGTGTGGGAGGACAGTAACCCGAGGAGAGACAGGGTGACTTCGCTATGGAACTGAGAGCAATATTTATACGGAAAGACTATGAAAGAATCCATAAGTCAAAGAGCAGGGAAACAAAGTACGAGGAGCGGAGAGGAATTCAAAGGGCAGTACGATGTACTGTGGCTTGGCCCCTGCCCCCTGCCCCTGCGTGGGACCCCCCACAGGGGGTGGGGACCCCCTGGCCCGAGTTGCCTTGTTATTCGTGTCATCGGCATCAGCGCATGCTAAGGTCCACGCAAGGTTGGCCGAGGAAATCGGAAGGTGAAGAGACGGAAAAAAGACAGCAACACTAGCCAGATCAGTAGGCGCACGCAATGCAAAGCAGGAAGCGAGCGGAAGGAAGGAAGTAGGGACGTAGTGGTCGAGGGAGATAAGCTTCCAGGGGTTTGGGGAGCACGCAATCGAAAATCAAATGTTGGCCAGCAAAAGAAAAGCAAGAAAGTGCGCAACAAGCCAAGCCTCAGGTGTTGGGATTGGGCCACGCCACTCCAAGCCATCTTCGCCGGCGAATAGCTGGAAGGCCGCGTGTAGTTGGCCTGCCCAGGAGGTCCCGCGCCCCATTCCACATGCCCCACGCCAACGAACAAAACCGCACTGCCTTGGCTTATTCACCTGGCCAAATTTCCCGCAAAGCTCAAGAATAGTGCGTTCAGCTCGTTTTCCTTCGTCTTTTTTCCTAAAGGTATACCCTAAACCCTAAACCCTAAATAAGTATAAGGTGTAACTTGCAGCAAAATAACCAAGCTACAATCATAACCTCATTGTTTCAAGGCAACTCAGGAGTGCTGCATACAAGTCATTTGGGAGTGCTTTGGAAACGAAGAAAGATGCCAATAGCATGCCCAAAGCCACTATTGTACTAGGCTTGCGGTACTACATTAAGAGTTTACAGACGTTGGTTCCTACTAACTAGTGCGGTTCAAGGTGCCGTTTGTGTATTTTTGATATAAGGTTGAAGTGCAATCCAGGGACGATTTGTTATTGTGTATATACAACCATTGTGTACACCCGCAAACAGAGAGCAGCTTCATGGCTGATGCCGGTATACATTTGTTTACCCTGTAATCAAACCAACCTCCGATTCCCCATTAGTGTTCTCCGTAGTGGAAGGGCAAACAAGCACTAACGCAGGGTGCATACATGGTCTCCACCTAGGTTGTTCAATGCAATGCTTTTTGCGTCGTAGACACAAAGTGTGGAGGGTCCGTGGTATCCTGTGGGCGAGGGTGCATTGCATACTCATACACTAAAACCAGTTGCGCCTCGAGAAGCAGATTTGGGAGTCCCCCTAAATAACCCAGGTTTATCTCCACACCTAGGCATTGGTTGGAATCCACTTAGTGTGCTCCTTGGTTTCCGTTGTATCCCACGGGGGTCAAGAGGACTTGGGATTGATATACGGTGAGAAGCCCAGTTGGCTGGAAAACCATGTTACAAAACTTACAATTGATTTCAATTCAAGTCTGTCTCGTCAACGCTCGCCAAGATAGTCCATAAGGGGTGTCTCTAGGTAAACATGCTTTGATAAACATGCACAACATTTGCTTTGGAACGAAAGGATTTTCACCCAAAAGGATGGGTCTCCTTGCACTAGACAAAGACAAATAGGAGTTTGGCGAGGAGAAATGTGTATAAATAAGGGGATCACGCGTTGCCTCTTCCTAGAGCCTACGAGCTATATACAATAATATGAATATACAGCGTGGCAGCAAATACATTAATGCAAATAATACCGTACTAATACGGTACAACAAACGTAATACATGAAATCATGTAGCAATTGTATACTGTACCGTACCATAGTTAACTAAATATTAAATTAATACAGGTAAATATGTGGTTGGTGCTCGTCCCACACACCCAACCCGTTGTCTAAAGTGGGAGGAATGTGTGTGTCAAGAGAGCAGTGATAAAACCTAAAACCTGGAAGGTGCCTACATGGGGCTTCAGCCTGGCTGGCTAACCCCACGCTTCTAAAACGAGCTCTCGGGAACGTAGGTTACCATTGGAACGATACCAATATGACCTGGACCTGTAAAAGTCTTGGAACTGTCTTAACCGCTTTATATGCCCCATGAGTTCGTTGCCTTTGTGTATATTGGATAAGGGACGGAATTGGAAGATGGTGAGCAGCCCAAAGTTGGCTGAAAAAACATGTAACCATTCAAATTGAAATAATACAGAGAAGATTAGCACTTATCTGGGATCTCAAGTCATTCTTCCGTAGGGTTCAAGATAAGCGCTAATCTGGGATTTCTTATCATTCTTGCGTAGGGGCCATGCTAGCATGGCCCATACGCAAGAATGACAAGCACGCACACACTATCCCCTACATGAACAAGTCGTTAAACTGTCAAATCCACTTAATGTGCTTCCTGGTTTCCTTGAGTATCTTACGGGGGGACTTGGAATTGGAAGACGGTGAGCAACCAAGAGTTGGCTTAAAAACCATGTAACAATCCAAGCCATAAGGTATGCTGGGTGGGGGGTAGCCACCTCTGAACCCCCCTGGGTCCTAGGGCTGAAGCCCCAAGTCCCACACATGTCTCCATCGATCTTTCCGTGTCTCCAGGCGTTTGAACAATCATAGGCACCTCCGCACCCAAACATTTAGCTCATATTGGAGTGCGCATGACTAGAGTTATCAGCATCGCAGGGGTCAAGATCATTCGTAAAAGTTGTTCAATGTTTTGTAGCTTATTCCGCTACGAGTAGCCACGTACTCTGCTACCAGCGAAACTCCCAGCTCCACTCCTTGCCAGGGACCAGCTCCTTGCCCTTTCTTGCAGTCTGCAGATCAAGTTTCTTTACTATTCGCCCCCTGCCCTGCCTGTGACTTCTTAAGCGTTTTTCTCTGCCGCGTGCGACACATGCTTAGGACTTGTCTATTCCTTCTAGCACATGCGGGCTTAGGGTCTTATATTCCTTCTAGCTCTTGCGGCGAGGCAGCTGGCCTAGAGCAGCCAAAGATTGATCTAGCAGTCATTATGACAGTCTCAAGTGCCTGAAGCCCTCTTGGCTGTAACTTAATCAGCCCTCATGTAGCTGAAGGATTCATCCTGACTGTAGCTGTGTTCGCCTTAATGTAGCTACATCAGCCCTTGTGTAGCTTAAGTATTCAACTTGGCTGTAGCTAAGTTGACCCACATATAGCTGAAGCGATCAGCTGTGTGCAGCTGAAGTATTCAATTTGGGTGTAAATACGTTGGCCTCTTGTGGCTGAAGCGTTCAGCTATATATATATTAATATATGCAGCTGATGAATACATCTTGGCAGTATCTTAATTCATCCTAATGTAGCTGAAGTGTTTTTCTTTGCTGTCGCACAACTAGTCATCAAGTCTGTTACTTTGCTGCACATACAAGAGCCCTCATTTAGCTAATCATTAATCTTGCATTCATTATCTTTATTGGCCTTCATGTAGCTGAAGGATTAATCTTGGCTGTAGCATGAGGAGTCACCAAGCCTCGTACTTTGCTGTACTCACTGCGGCTCTTATGTGGTAGAAGGATTCATCTGGGATGAAGCATCATTCACTCTTAAGGAGCTGACATACTCGTATTGCCTGGAATGTAACATCCACATATTGGCTTAACTAACCAATCAGGCTCCTGCTTGGCTGAAGACACAGGATTATAGCAGCCCATAAGTAGCTCTAGTATCTGTCTTGACTGTAGCTAGTAGCTCAAGTACATGTCTTGACTGTAGTTAGAAACTTAATTAGTAGCTAACTAGCCATCTAGCTTCAACTAGGTCCGGCAACCTCCAACTACCCATCTAGCTCCTGCATGGCTGCCGATATAGACATATAGGAGCCCAAGCATAGTTGGCTGCAGATACAGACTTACAGCAGTCTGTATGTAGCTCCTGCCAGGGTGTAGATACAGATTTACGGGAGCCCACGCGTAGTTTCTGCTCCGATGCAAATACAGACATACAGGAGCATGTTTGCTGCTCCTAGCTGGCTGCAGACACAGACATCCAATATTGGCCTCAAAGCCCTTATGTAGCAGAAGTCTTTTGGGGCATGATTGGGTTGCCATCTTTGTTGAGAGTGACAGGCTCCCAGCCGTACATCTTTCCCCAGCGGTATATCTCTTTCAGTTTGTCCTGAGAACATGCAAGTGTTCAAATCAGCTTGTTTAATAACATGCAAAATCGAATTCAAATTGTTTGCAACATTCGACTTTCTTCAGCTTGTCCTGAGAACATGCAAGTGCTGAAATTCACCTTTTCTGACTTTGATTGGAGTTGTCTAGTAGTAACGTTAAGCTCAAGGACAGACTATTTATATATAATATATATTTACTTGCACCAATGACAGTGATAAGATGAGCTGACAAGGTGATAAGTTGACAAAGTGATCAGGTGACAATGAGCTGACAAAGTGACCAGGTGACAATGAGCTGACAGAATGATCTCGTGACAATAAGCTGGCAAGGTGATAACGTGACAAGGTGATGAGATAAGCTAACATGGTGACGGCATTACCTGGAAGGTGCCATCAGCCACTAACTTGAGGTAGACCTCGTACAGACCCAGTGCAGTCTTGGCATCCTCAATAGCGTCGTGTGTGGATCCCTGTAGTATGTATGTTGTGAGTCTTGTTACTGTCCAGGGGTAGCCAAATAAGGTAAAGGTACTTGCCCAACCAGACAAGAAAAGCACTAATGAACTGCTGATCCCTGCAACGTTTAGGTGATGGCTTAGCCTGTTTGCTCCGTTGGTTGCATATGCACCTTGTTTAGTGCATTGCAAAACACTTTCTTCAAGTACATGCCCAATGCACTCTGGGTATCTTCATGGGCATTGTGTGCAGATCCCTGTTAAGTTGAGGTTGTGGCTTAATAAATACATACATAGTACAAGACGTAAGGTTGAGGGGGCCAGCCCGTATGCTTGCACTGGGCCAACCACCAATATGGGGGTGGGGTGGGGGGTGGAGCTGTGACCCCCCAGCGTATGGCTTTATCTGTTTGCTCTGTTGGTCGCACATCTACTTTGTTTAATAAATAGCACAACTATGTGCTCTTGTCATACACCCTTACTTACTTGGATGCTAAGGCCTAGGAGGTATGAGGCAAGGAAGCGAAGGGACATTTTGCGTTGGCGTGGCAATGAAAACAGCTCCACTGTATCCACCACTTGCTCTGGAGGCACCACGAGGTTGATCATTCGGAAGTCCTGCTTCAGCCCATGACCAACAAAGATGACACCCGCATCAAGCAAGTACCTGGGCTCATGTTGGGATGATGGTGCAAGGGGTGAGGGGATAGAGAGATAAGGATGTAGCAAGCAAGGGAGGAGAGACATTCCGGGGTCCTCCTTCAGTTCATGGAATACGAAGACGACACCTACATCGAGCAAGTACCTGGGCACATGTGAGGATGGCAGTGGAAGTGGCATAATACCCACCCACCCACCACCAAGATACTCACCCACCCACCACCCATATACTCACCTACCCAACACCCAAATACCCACCCACTACCCAGATCGAACCCACCCACTGCCCAGATACGAACCCACCCACCACCTAGATACTCACCCACCCAACACCTAGATACTCACGCACCCAACACCTAGATACTCACCCACCCAACACCCAGATACGAACCCACACACTACCCAGATACTCACCCACCCACCACCCTGATACTCAGCCAATCACCACCCAGATACCCACACATGACCTTCATGTTTGTGTGTTTGCTGGTTGTCAAGTAAGGGCGGGATAAATATATATATTTAGGCATTTGCAACGTACAGGCTGGCCCACTCAACCTCACGCCTCGAAATGAGATGTACTTTCCATGTATTGGTACACTTAGACATATATATGGCGATCCTTTTCCCACACACCTGAGCTTCATGTATGTGTGCTTGCTGGTTGTCAAGTAATGGCGAGACGTGGCAGGTTCAAGGTCCCCTGGCAGCAAGCCGCTGTAGCGTGTGAGGTGATCGAAGACAGGCTCCATACTGCAAACGTAGTCATCTATGCAGCAAACACCAGAAGAGGGCCCCTCGCCACGCAGAACGCTAACACGGGCGAGGGTCAACCTACTTGCATGCAGTGGGAGTGTGGTGGAGGTACATGGGCTGGTGGTTGGGGTTGTGGTGTATGTCATATATAAGGCTAGTTCAATTGTCCTAAACCATCCTGAATATATACCACAATATAGCCCCTCACAGCGCAGAATGCTAACACGGGCAAGGGTCGACCTGCTAGCATGTATGCGAAGGTGTTTGTGGTGTGTATACGCGTGTGTGTGTGTGTGTGTGTGTGTGTGTGTGTGGGGGGGGGGGGGGGGGGGGGGGGGGCATGTATCCGGCTAGGATTTTTCCAACAGTTGAATTTATGCCAGGCGATCCTTCATAGCAGAGAGCACTAACACAGGCGGGGGTCAACCTGTGTGCATGCAGTATGCATGTATGTGGAGGTGAATAGTACGCTGGTTGTGGTGTGGTTGCTAGTTTAGCCAGCCCCATGCGCCGTCATGCAGCGACGGAATGGCGACGCGTCTTAGCGGGGGGAAACAGTGACACCCTTAGTATTGAAACCATATATATTTTGAATTACGTAATGTTGCACATCAAATTGAGGGCCTTAATGTGTAGTCTTAACAAATATTATGAAAGTTGTCGGCCATTTAACAAGTCAGCCACAAGCCACACCTGGGCATCCAGTCGTTAAAGCCCTGATTAAATACATTGAATTTAATGACCACATATATGTTGTTTGTTTATCAAAACCCACCTAGACATCTGGGTAGTCTGCTTATCTGTCGGGCCCTTGAAGTTCTTCTCCGGTGCAGCTACTGCAACAAATTCCGCATCAATAGCAAACAGCATCCCGCGGGAGGGAGCCTGGATGGAGATGTTCAAAGGCTTGAACCTCAGGGGGAGAAGGTTTGCCTGAAGGACACTCGGAGAGGGTTCAGGCTTTAGGGTTCAAGAATGTAGAGACTAGGTGTTAAGGATGGATCTTTAGGGGGGAGAAGGTTTGCCTGAAGGACACATGGAGAGGGATCAGGGTTTAGGGTTCAAGAAGCAGGGATTTAGTGCTGAGGCTTGATCCTTAGAGGGAGCGTTTGCATGAAAGAAACGCCGGGAGGGTTAAGGGTCCAGTGTTTAGGGATCTAGGGATTTAGTGTCCAGGGGGAACTATGCACAGGCTTGCATCACCCCACCTCCACTCCACACCCAAACATACCTCACCCCAAACAATTTATCAATTTATTGTGCCGTCATCACCCGGTTTGCAACCACCCCCCAACTCTACAACCCACCCATGCCACACCCACACACAGATGATCGAGTGCGATGAGAATCGCACAAATGATGTATCATTGTAGCACAACGTCAGGGCCTCTCTTGATAACGCGATTGTTTGGGGTTCAGTTCATCAGTGCCTTTTATGTTTGGCCCCTCTTGACATCATGGTTGGCCAAGCTCCTTCAGCATTGCTGGATAACCCTCGACTGTAACACCATACACCTTCACCCATGCGCATCATTCAACTGCAACCCAGTCCTACATGTGAGCCCTGGAGGGGAGGAGACTGGCACATCTTTTTGATCTCATGTGAAATCACCACCGGGTGTGCGACCACCCCCATCTCCACCGCTCTCACCCCCCCACACACCCCACCCATCCATCCACCCATGCCACAAGCACACATAATTAAACTGCAACCCGTGCGTACCTGAGAGCCCTGGAGAGGAGGAGACTGGCAAAGTTTCTCAAATTCATGTGCCGTCATCACGGGGTGAGGGACTGACTTGGAAATGCTTGGCTTGGAAGGGAGCTTGGGAGACGTGGCCGATAGGAGGGGCGGCTGGGATAGGAGGTGCTGGGGCGAGGCTGTGGGGGTGCCTTTAACAGACCCTGGCGTACCCTCAGCTTCTCTTTGGTCCTCAGGAGTTACCTGCAGAAAGTGGTCACTCAGACTAAGCTGACAGCAATGATACGTATGAAAATATAATTATAGGGGAGGCTGGGGTGAGGCGGGGGGGGGGGGCGGGGGGCGGGGGGGGCTTTCAACAGTTGAGTGGGGGCTGCTTGGTCTGCAGACAGTGTCCACAGAGTCATATTTTGTCAGAGCCCCCCCTTCTAGGTGACGGGAGCCCCCAGAGTCACCTCGTTGTCTGTTTATTCGTTTGTTTGTCCCTCACGTTTCAACCCTGGGCCTTACTGGCCCCTGGCCCTGTTGTACACCCAGGCTTTGATCCACTGGACCCGAATCTGGTACCAAATGCCGCTCCCATAGCCAACACTCTCTGCCAATTTTCTTTGCCTCTTGCGCCTATGACTAGTTTTTTTTCAGAAAGGGGTCTTCTAACCCCCTTAACTATCAGAGATGTGGTGTCTTATAACCCCAGTAACTATCAGAGATGTGGTGTCTTATAAGGTTGAACTCCTGGTAGCGATTCGGGTAGGCAGTCCAAAGGGCCGGCCGGGGGGGTGGGGGGGCAGAACCGAGATTTTAGTCCTGTGGTAGCAAAAACTTTGGCAAAAACAGGGTCCCTGGTACTGAGCGCTACTGGTAGTGGAAAATCTTGGAGTGGCCAGGTACTCTTCGACAGAGACTGAGGCAGAGACAGACATTCACGATGTCTATGTTTACTGTGCGGCTGGACAGCAAAGTTAAAATTGTTCCACATAAATATAGACGAGATGGGTGGCTGACCACAACTTAGCTGTGCGACATAGTTTGACATAGACATAGGCATAGATAGACACAATAACAAAGCAGTCATTATAGTAGAGCATTTACTGTAACAGCCGTATACATTATACCACTACTATTGTCCAACCTTTTTGATATCCTCCTTACCTACATACATATATCCCCCATACCCACATATATATATATATATATATATATTCTCCCTACCTCGCTATAGTAGAGCAGTGCTGGGAGTTTCTGGCCCTGGAAGGTTTGCTTCACCTCGAAGACGGGGCATGGGGAGATGTAGAAGTCATTGAGGAGGACCCACTGGCCATTGCACACCTCCTCATGTTGCTCCTGCCCACGATGAAATGAGATGACACATTAAATGGCATTAAATGACAGTAGATGACAATAGCTTTTATCTTTTTCTCACATCTAAATGGCAACATCTTTTTCTCACATTTGAAGGGCCATTTTATTGCTGTAATATAAATATACTGTTCCAAACTTGTGCTGCCATGTAAATATGTATTCGTACAGTACAGGGGTAGCCAAATAACCTGAAGGGAGTAGCCAAACCCTACAATGGCCCAACCTTACAACCATTTTGAAACTGCCCAGAAATCTAACCCCTTAACCCCATAAGCCAACCTTCAGCTGGGAAGCCGAGCCGGCTCGTTGGTCTTCTGGCTTCTTGGACTCCGCCCCCCCTGCAGGATCATCAGGGGCGGCTGAGAAGATATCGTCCAGATTGTCGGGCAGGTTGTGCAGCAGACCTACAAGGTGCGAGGTGAATCTTGTTGGCAGTGTCCATGTGCATGTATGTAGGTAGTTAAGTATATGTATATGTGCATGTATGTGTGCGTCTGCAGACAACAGTCTAGGCCTGATACAAGCACATTGGGCGCATATCTGCTTTGTTCATTCTGCTTGCTGCACTGTCTTACCTTGCTTGCAACCTGGCACCTACATTTATGTGTGTGTATGTGTGCCTGTATGCGTTATGTATGTCACATACGTACATGCAGGAGTGCATGTGCAGGGCTAGGGCCAGGACGAGAAACAGATGGACACACGGGTGAACATGGGGTAGGGAAAGGCGGCTCCGCCAAACAGGTCCTAGGCAGCGGAAAAAGCGGCGCGGAAAATTGATGAAGAGTGTTGGCTATTGGAAGGACAATTGGCAACAGAATTGGGTGCAGCGGACCGAAGCCAGTTAATTGCGAGATAGTTAGTCACGAGACAATTAGATGAGACAGTTGAGCCCCCCCAGAAGGGGGGGCTCCGCCAAAAAGCAATAGGAAACTTTCGAACCTCAAATCGGTTCAAGCAGCTAACATTTTCGACATTTCTGACATCAAGACCAATTATTGGGTTTGTGGGTGATTGTGCCGGGGTGAGTGTTGGCATGCCTTTATTGTAGTGTTGATTGATTGCGCCTCCGGGTAATCAATAATTGTTTGAGGAAAGATAAGTCCATATAAAATTATTGGCTACGCCCTGGACTGTAGCTGAACCTTATGCATTCGTTTCTTTGATGAACAATATGTTGTGATAATAATGATTTGATTTGAATTGGTTTTGTAACTGCCAAAGACGGCGAGCAGCCTTAAAAGCCATGCAAACAAGTTCAAGTACGTATTTATTATTAGTTCTTACTTTGACATGCATACATACCTTCACCTAGGTCCCCAAACAGGGCTTGGTCTGCAGGCGTGTTGTTGTTAGAGGGTTTGCGCCCCCCCCTCATGACTGGGGAACTGAAGGAGCCTGACAGAGTGAATGAGCCCTTCTGAGAAGCCTCTCCCCATTGTTCATGGGAAACCTGCAGTTATGATGTGTTGTGTTGATTTAGTTGGATTGAGTTGAGTTGAGGTTTTGTTTGCTTCCTCTGTAGGCGCGTTGGTGGTAGAGGCCCCCCCCCCCCCCCCCCCCCCCCTCCCTCCCTCTCTCCCTCTATCTCTCTCTCTCATGACTGGGGAGTTGAAGAAGCCTGAATGAGATAAATAGCCCTTCTGAAAAGCCCCTCCCTATGTTTCATGGGAAACCTACAGGTGGGTAGGATTGGGTTTGGGTTTGGGGGGAAGGGGGCTTGGCCTGTATATGTGTTGTTGATTGAGAGTTTGCCCACTACCCCCCTCAACCCTCATGACTGGGGAGCCAGAGCCTGAGGGTTGGTTTGGTTTGATTAAGGTTAGTGTTTGATTATGGTTAAGTTGAGTTGGGTTAATTGGGGTGTGCTGGGTTGGATTGGGGTTGGGATAGGTTGGGCTTAGGCTGGGTTGGGTTGGGCCTGGTTTTATTTTATATTGTTTGGGGCTTGGTTGAATTGGGCTGGGTTTGCTTGGTTTGGTTTCAATTGCGTTGGGTTAGGTTAGGTGTATTGATAGCGAAAGAAGGGTGTAATGTTCTAGTGGGTGTATTGATCTTTAACTGAAGATGGCATTTTTCTTTTGCCATATTTGTTTACAGCACGTGTAGATGACGGCGCTTAGGATGGTATGTCAAGGTGACCCACCATAGGGAATCAGTTGTCGTGCAACTATATGACTATCATACATATTTTTCCTGCGTCGCTCTTCTTCCCCGTCAGCATCTTTCTCTGATGTGGAACACACCAGCGCACAAATTTTACACCTTGTTTTGACGTAACATACAAACAAACAGGCGGCATTCACAGATGGTACAAGTATCCCCAAGAGCCAAGGCTCCACCTAATGACCCACCTTGACAAGTGCAACCATATGACCTTCATACGTCTTCTTCCCGTGTCGCTCTTCCTCCTCATCAGCATCCCTAATGTGGAACACAGCGGAGCAAAGCTCATACACCTTCTTTTGACCAGCAGGCAGTTCAGCTGCAAAGGGCGAGTGCATGTGTATATGCGAGTGCTTCAGTGTGTGCGTTTGCTATGAATAGATTGATAGATGGATGGATAGATGGATGGATGGATGGATGGATGGATGGATGGAACGTAGAAGTAAAGGTTCACATGTGGACGGCCTCTAAGCATGCATCTCAACCGCCTAGACAAGCAGCTGCTATCAGGCACTCGTCACTTGTTTCACTGGCTTCCTGCAGGGAAGTTCACAATTACCGCTGCTACCCGAAAATACAGTTTAATAATGTTGCATTTAATTATGTTCAATTATATTTAGATATGCGTGTATCTCATCCAGCTCGCCAAGCACCTGATCGGCACTCTTCCCCTGCTTCAATGACACTCCCCAGGAGCTGGGCACTACATGAGAGCACCGTTTGACACTGTTTATTACTGTTCACATCTCACCAGGCTCGTCAAGCAGCTGCTTGGCACTCTTCCCCTGCTTCACTGACACACCCCATGAGCTGGGGTCCGACTCCACCGAGATGAATAACGGCAACTTGGGCTCCAACAAACTCTCATGTCCTAGCTGGGCGGTGGTCCCATCACTGTGATTCAGCAGAAATGCAACATGTAATGATGATGATGATGATGATGATGGTGGTGGTGCTGGTGGTGATGATGATGATGGT
Organism: Chlamydomonas sp. ICE-L; assembly: GCA_013435795.1. Classification (NCBI taxonomy): domain Eukaryota; kingdom Viridiplantae; phylum Chlorophyta; class Chlorophyceae; order Chlamydomonadales; family Chlamydomonadaceae; genus Chlamydomonas; species Chlamydomonas sp. ICE-L. The sequence goes on from JACBWV010000234.1 coordinate 4,102,740, forward strand.
GGTGGTGGTGGTGGTGGTGGTGATGATGATGATGATGATGATGATGATGGTGATGATGATGATGATGATGGTGATGATGATGATGATGATGATGATGATGATGATGATATTGATGATGATGATGATGATGATGATGGTGGTGATGATGATGATGATGATGATATTGATGATGATGATGATGATGATGATGATAATGATGATGATGGCAGAGGTGGTGGTGGTGGTGGTGGTGGTGATGATAATAATAATAATAATAATAATAATAATAATCTATATATATAAAGAAATCATGGTCGTGGTCGCGGTGGTGTCATCACGTAACCGACTTAACTGACTTCCCGCCCAGCCAATTTCTGCCCAGCCAATATCCGCCCAGCCAATTCCCGCCCAGTCAATTCCCGCCCTGTCAATTCCAGCCCAGTCAATTCCCGCTTTTATTACAATCCCTCCTTCTTCAACTTCTGCCTTATTTAGCTTCCTGCGAATGCTGCCTAATGCGACCTAAGCCTCCTGCGTATTCTTCTTGTTGCGCATCCCGCCCGAATTCTCATTTCCCGCCTGCGTCCATCCACCTGATTTCGGCAGCGCAACAGTCCGTCTACCTGCAAGCTTTTCCCCATGCGTCTCTGCAAGATCTTTCCCTTGCATCAAGAGACCTGTCGCTGTGCACAACGGAAGGTGACGTGGTCAATCGGACTTGCAGAAATTTTCGAATCGCATCCATCGCAAGTAAGAAACTGCGGGAAGCCAATGCTTATATCCACTTCCACCTGCGACGCTGCCACCATTCATCTCACGCATGCGCTCTTTCTCCATGCCATCTCATCACATTCGTCATGGTTGGCACCCAGTTGTTGCGATTAATTTGACTTCGTTCAGATCGCCCAGGCCATTCCGTCCCCCTGCACGCTCTCGCGCTTGCACCGCTTATGCCATCTATGCAAGCTCTTTTCGTAGTATTGAATATCGTGAAATACGTCGCTGCGATTTTTCCTGTTCCGAGTGTTGCCCGTGTTTTCCCAACTGGGGCACCGCACGAGAAGAAGCAGCTGCAGGTTTGTAGCTATGCAATTGCGCCGGTCCGGTGTTGATCGGAATCTGAGCGGTTCGCAAGTTCTTGGTAGGTTCAAAACATAGCCTGCATTTAAACCCCTATTTCTGCACGATTGAATCCTACAGCTGGAGTGAAGGTTATGAGGTAGGGAGAAGGAGAGTGTGTGTGAGAGAGTGTTGGTGATTGGGGGAAGGTGGGAGAAAGAGAGTGTGTGTGCATGGGGTGGGGTGAGGGGCAGGGAGAGATTGGGGAAAGTAGGGGATACTGTGGGTTGGGGGTTGGGGGCTGGGGGGGGGGGGGGGGGGGGGGGGGGGGCACATGCAAGGGCGTTACCTGTTCTGTAACCCACGCCAGACTAGCAACCATGACCTGGGTGGGTGGGTGGGGGTGGGGGGTGGCCACCAGCCACACAGGCCACTGTTATGCCCCAAACAGGTGTGGCCAAGGGCCAAACGGGCACCGTACTATAATTGGGGCGTGGGTGGTTGGTCTACATGTGTGTAGGTGTGGCCACCGGCCACACGGGCTACCGTACTAGTAATAATAATAATAATAATAATAATAATAATAATAATAATAATGGCGATGGTGATGATAATAATGATGCTGATGATGGTGGTGGTGATGATTATGATGGTGGTGATGGACACACTATCCTGGTGCACTATTGGACTCTAAATTACATTACATTACATTACATTACATGTTAAAGTCTACTTGACACCGCGAGGGTGTATGAGACTCTGTGCTTTAAACAAAAAGAAAAAGCACCCACAAAGCAAAAAACCCCATTACATCAGGGGTGTGTCGAGGACAAACAAACCAAACTCCCAACCACCGTTTTGGTGGCGTAGGTATTAAACCCCTTAGAGCCGGACCCAGATCTCAACCACTTACAGTGGCGGAGGTAAGAAGCTAACAAATGAGAAGTCACAAGAAGAAGAAAAAAAGGGATGATAAATTACGGTGCCACTAAGCAGTCCAGGGCTTCCTGTCTTGCTCTTCTACAAGTAGAAAGATAGTCGGCTAGGTTGCTCCAAAAAGACTTAGTGCCATTTCCATTCATAAAGGTTCTGAATGTGGAATCGCAGAATTCCACATTCCATACGGTTAAGTTGGTATCCTCATGGACATGCCTATAAATATCTGTAAACAGCTTCTGGTAGCGGAGGCGAATATCATTATAAAAAGGGCACTCAAACATATGCATTTCATCCTCAGGTTTTTGGAACCCACACATTTGACAGTGTCTCTTTGAGCGAGGGATGTGTGCTCTATCCACCACCCTCATTCTTTCTGTGTTCAGCCAATGGGAACCCATTCTAAACTGTGCTATAGAACGAATCTGATCCTGCTTATGTAAGGCGGATGTAAAGGGAATCAAGCCATTCTCATCATTGCTGTTGGCTGCGAACCATTTTTGGTATCGGAGGCGTTTAAAGCCAACCCTTCTCTCATCAGGGATGTCTCTAACTGCATTGGTGTCACTTGGGTACTTAAACCTCCATGACTCAAAAACTTCAGACATAATACCTTCGACATCGACAGCCTCCAAAATGTTGATGTTTTTACTGGATCCTAGCTTGTGGAGAGCACAACGCAAGTCATGAACCCAGCCAGTGTTGGAGTCAAAAGATTCCTCAAGAGCCATTCTAATGAGTTCCTCAGGTTCTTTATGTATGGTCTTGTTCCAGAAGCGCAAAGCTTGTTTAAGCCAAGCAAAACACAACGGGGTTCTACCCAGCTCTTCCATGATAATAATAGAATTAGAATTAAATGTGCCTGTAGCTTGACAATGTAAAGAGGTCCTTTTTGCATCAGAAAATCATTGTGAGAAACAGAGGTTGCAAAACAATATGAAACATAAATCTTTTGTAGTGAAACAAAAATGTGACATCCATCAATGCCATGCAACATAGATCATTTCCTCGTCATACAAATCATTGCGATGCAACATACATCATTGTGATGCAACATTAATCATTGTCGTGTCATATAAATCATTGTGATGTAACATAAATGCCACCTTCCGTGCCAGAGAAGAAATATTAGATAAATGAAGATATATACAGATTAACTTAGATGAAATTGTACAAGAGATTACAAAACAATGTATAAATATATAATAGTATTGCACCTCACCTTCCACCGCCCTTAGCCGCCTTCTCTGTCCCTTTGTCCTTGGTCTCCTTGTCAGTCGCAGGGGGGGCGTTGCCCTTGCCACCTCCCTTGCCAGGTCCTTTATCCTTCCCCCTCCCCTTGCCCTTGGTCTCCGCCTTGGTCTCAGGCAGTTTTGACTTGGTCTCGGAGGCCTTAGTGACTGAGGCTGTTGTGCTTTTACTCTCAACAGCCGCAGGTTCCCACCACAGGGCATCAGACGCCTGTCCTAGTGCACAGTTCACTGTCAACACCTGGGTTGGGTTGGGTTGGGTTGGAGTTGGTTTGTTGGTTTGTGGTTGAGCTATTTTTTTGCCCAGGTTCCCACCATAGGGCGTCAGTCGCCTGCCCTTTTCCACAGTTCACTGTCAACAACTGGGTTGGGTTGGGTTGGGTTGGGTTGGGTTGGGTTGGGTTGGGTTGGGTTGGGTTGGGTTGGGTTAGGTTGGGTTTTGGTGGGTTTGGGTTGGTGGATGAGTTTCGGCTTGAGTTTGTTTGATTTGTCGGTATTAGTGTGTGTGTGTGCCAAAGCTACATAGCTCAAACCTGCGCCCCAATGCTACGCTAGGCGGAAGTTTGTTCGCTCCCGGCCACATAATTTGGTTCAGGTTTGTTTGGTTTGGGTTTGTTTTGTTTTGTTTCAGCCGGGTTGCTTTGCTCTCTCTACCTGGTAGCCATTGCTCCCATCAAACCACGCACAGGTGGTGCTCTCAGCCACTAAGGACATCCATCCATCCATGTACCCATCCCTCCTTCCATCCCTCGCTCCCACCATCCATCCATCTATGTACCCATGCATCCCTCCCTCCTTCGCTCCATCCATTAATCCATGCATCCCTCCTTCCCTCCCACCATCCCCCCTTCCCTTTCCTCCCTCCCTCCCTTCCTCCCTCCATCCCCCATCCCTTCCTCCCTCCATCCCCCTCCATCCATCTGTGCCCCCCCCCCCCCCCCCCCCCCCCCCCCCCCCCCCCCTTTCCCTCCCTTCTCCATCTGTGCGCCCCCCCACCCCCCACCCCCCACCCACACCAAACATCACTTCCCCACCCCACCCCCACCTCCCTCCCTCCCTTCCTCCATCCACACATGGTGCACTCACCTTGGGAAGTTGAAGCTGCACACGTGCCTGTCGCACAATCTGATAGCCATGGCTCTCATCAAACCATGCGCGGGTGGTACTCTCAGCCACTAAGGACGCCTGAAGCACATCAGCAAAGCTCGGCTTGTCCCGGACGTCTGCAAAGGGGTTATTCCCTTGCCCCACCTTAGTGGGGTAGGGTGGGGTGGGGTGTTGTTGGTGCTGGTTGTTGTTGGTTGTTGTTGGTTGGTGGTGGTTAGTGGTGGCTGAGTGGTTGTTGCCCCGGCCGTTTGTAAAAAGGTTGTTGGTGGTTGGTGGTGGTGGCGGGTGGCTTGCCCCGGCCGTCCAATGGGTTATCCCCTTGCCCCACCTTGGGACTTGGCAACTGGGAGGGTCCTGGGCTAGGCCCTGTAGAGCCGCCCTCCATCTTGCCAGCCTGGCCACCCACGGTGATGGAGGCTGAGGCATGGGACTTGGGGGTGAAGCCAAGCCGATCTGCGTCGGCTGCGTCTTTAGCGACCTTCTCGCTGGAGGCGGGGTACTTGAGCTCAACTTGGAAGCGCAGGTGTTCCCGGGTCCTGGATTTCTTGTCACCGCCTAGACATTGGGTAACCTGCGAGGGATCATTTGGGTTGTGTTGGATGTGGATGTGGGGTTGGGTAGAGTTGGATATGGGATTGGGTTGGATGTGGGGTCGGGGTTGGGTTGAGTTCGATGTGGGGTTGGGATAGATGCGGGGTTGGGTTGAGTTGGATGTGGGGTTAAGTTGTATGTGGGGTTAAGTTTGATATGGGGTTGGGTTGAGTTGGATGTGGGGTTGGTTTGGGTGTGGGGGTGGGCTGAGTTGGATGTGGGGTTGGGATGGTTGTGGGGTTGGGTTGAGTTAGGCTGGTTGTGGGGTTGGGTTGAGTTGAATTGGATGTGGAGTAGGGTTGGATGTGGAGTAGGGTTGGATGTGGGTTGGGTTGGGTTGGGTTGGGTTGGGTTGGGTTGGGTTGGGTTGGGTTGGGTTGGGTTGGGTTGGGTTGGGTTGGGTTAAGTTGGGTTGGGTTAAGTTGGGTTGGGTTGGGTTGGGTTGGGTTGGGTTGGGTTGGGTTGAGTTGGATGTTGGGTTGGGTTAGATGTGGGTTGGGTTGGGTTGATTTGGATGTGGGGTTGGGACGGAGGTGGCATTGGATTGGATGTTTGATTTGGTTGGATGTTGGGATGTCATCGCCTAGACATTGGTTAACTTGAGAGGGATCACTTGAGGTTGGACTACAAGATCAATGCATACCCTGGACCCTACTCCCCCCCTGTCAAACCCACAACTCCATCCCCACACCATCAAGTCGCATCATCAATGCACACCATAGACCCTAGCCCCCACTCCCACCTGCCAAACCTTCAACTCCCTACATTATCAATGCACATGGTCACCTCAAATATCTGCGCTAGTCTTGCGTTGGCAGGGGATGTTTAGTTGTTTGGTTTGCCTTGGTTTGGTCAAACCTTCAACCCACTAGCCGAACACAGAAAGCCAGGTGCCAAGCACTAGTCCACTACCCTTCCACAAACCCTGCGATCCTGGAACCCTCTACACTGACCCTCAACCCACCACTGTTTCTTTTGGGGAGCTCCTCATGACAGCTTCACACCAGCCCTTTTAGGCAGCCACCTGGTCAAACCCCAAGCTTGCAGCTGCATTGGAATGCCTGTCATGTCATCTTTAGTACGCACTACCAAACTTCAGGCTTGGCCCAAGGACAGGGAAGCGAGCTGCCTAGAAGCTGCTACGCGTAACCTCCAAAACAAAATAGTGCAACCCACTAGCGTAACACTACAACTCACCTGCAAATCCTTGATGCCCATGATCTCCTCAAATCTCTGTGCCAGCCGTGCATTGGCAGGCGGGGGCTGGGGTATCTTTGAACGTCCGGTGGTTTGGCTTGGCTTCCCCTGCCCTGCAGTGGCCTCCTTTACAATATGCTCCGACATGAAGCGACTGAGGGCCGTGACCTTCAGCATGAGGCATGAGTGGGTGGGGGGAGGCATAAGCCAGTGTGTGCTTGCTGGGTGGCTGAGGCTTGGGTGGATGCGTTAGGCATGGATGGATAATTGCTTGCTGTATTGGCATGGGTGGGTGGGTGGGTGACATAGCCCAGGGCATCAGTATCAATGCAGATTCCATGGTTGAAAGTGAAAGATATGATAATGTATCATACAAGAAGAATCGTAGAAGTAAATTGAGAACTCAGGGCCCTTCTTGGGGTTCAGTTCAGCAGTTATTTTTTGTTTTAGCCCCTCTTGTCACGGTTGGTCAAGTCCCTTAAGCCTGTTTGGCCTACCCCTGGACTGCAACAACAACAACAACAACAACAACAACAACAAAAACATTAGCCCTGCATGGGTGGGCCGGTGGGCCGGTGGGTTAGGCGGGGGGCATGGTAATGATAAACCTCATCCTGCAACACAAAAGAGATGATGATGATAACATTTTTTCCCCTGGTGCCCTACTGGACTCAAAATGTGCCTGCAGCTTGACGGAGCCAAGGGGGACTTATGAACATCATGCAAAAAAAGTGAGATGTTAAATGTACCTTGCCAATGAGGGACCACTCCTTCGGTCCCTCCAGCTCCGGAACCACGATTTCCGGGGGGGAGGAGAGGCCGTCTAGCAGTCCAAGGGCGGCGCTCTCTCTCGTATGGCGCAGCGCACGCAAGAGGTTGCTGGCCTGGCATGGACGGCCGTGGGAGGCCATGAGCATACGGAAGAGGAAGGAGAGCTCGCAGGTGAGGCAGAACTCGGAGTCGGGTTCAGGCACGTGCGAGAGAACAGCGTCCCGAAAGACTGGCGTGAAGTACAGGACCTGTGGGGGCAAGAATGTTTTTTTGTTGCAGGGGGGGGGGGGGGGGGGGGGGGGGGGGGGGTAGTGAAGGCAAGGGAGGGAAGCCATGAGCATACGGTAGAGGGAGAAGAGCTTGCAGGTGAGGCGAAACTCAGAGTCAGGTTCGGGCACATGCCAGAGTATGGCGTCTGTAAAGATTGGCGTGAAGTACATGACATGTGGAGGGTAGAATGGGAGTTTGTTGCAGGGGGGTGGGGGGGGGTGGGGGGAGGGGAATGGGGTAAGGGGGGGTGGGGAGGGGGGGGAGGGGGGGAGGGAGGGGGGGGGGGAAGAGTGGTACTAGTGCACCTTCAAGCTGAAACAACCAGCTTTCCTGTACTGTTGACATCTTGGGGCTTGACCCAGTGACTGGCTCAGGGAGCTGTCTAGAAGGTGCAGCTTGTAGCTGAAAAGAAAAGCTATGGACAAAAGCGGTGAGCAGTGCACTGTTATTTGGGGGGTCTACGCATGGCAGCTTTCATCCAGTTTCATTAGCCAGGCACAGGGTGAAGACAGAAGCTTTCAGCTGCATTGGAATGCCTGTAATTTCGGCTTTCAGACAAACGAGCTATCTTCTGGTTAGGTCCAAGGACAGGGAAAGGGAGCTACATAGAAACTGCTACGAGCAGTTCAAAAAGGAAACAGTGTAGCAGTTCAAGTGAGCGTAATAGAGCAGAGTGATCCATGTTGGTTGGTTGGTTGGTTGGTTGGTTGGTTGGTTGGTTGGTTGGTAAGATTCTTGATGGTAATACCTCGCCTAAATTGTCTGCTGCACAAAGTTATATATGCAGCATACAATACACTATACTATAACATATGTACAGTAGATGCCCTACCTGGAGCAGCGATTTACCAAAAAAACCGACCAACCAACCTACCAACCAACCAAATAGATGCCCTACCTGGAGCAGGGAGTTACAGTAGCAGTTGGGCAGATCATTTTCCAGCCCCGCAAACGTTGTGCGGTTGTAGAAGCTGAAGTCAAACTCTTCAAAGTATGTGTCACTCTGTGTCTTGATAGCCACGTGTCGGTAGCGACCAGGGAGCACCTCCCCTCCTTCAGCCACCCTCTTTCGTGTCCTCTCTGCCTTGATGGCTGCAAGGTCAGGGGGGGCATAGTCCTTCATGGAGACTCTTGCACTACGCAGGGAGGCAACCTCCCGAGACGCTTGACCCAGTGCCTTGCCTCGAGCAAACTTGGGGTTCTGGATGTAGCCCACGAAGTCGACCTTTGGACAACGGGGTTCGGGTTGGGGGGGTGGGGGTGGGAGAGTAGGGGGTGGGATTGGGAGGGTGGGGGTCGAGTCAGGGGGAGGGTTTTTGGGGTTTAGAGGGTGGGGGATTAAGTTGGGAGAGTGGGGGGTTGGGTTGGGAATGTGGGGGGTTGGGTTGGGAGGGAGGGGGGTTGAGTTGAGAGTGTGGGTGTTTGGGTTGGGGGGTGGGTTGTTTGGGTTTGGAGGGTCGGGGGGGTGGGTTGGGATGGTGGGGGATTGGGTTGGGAGGGTGAAGATTTGGGTTGGGAGGGTGGGGGGTTGGGTTGGGGGGATGGGGGTTAGGGTTGGGGGTTGGGGGTTGGGGGGGGGGGGTTGGGGGGGGGGGGGGGGGGGGAGAGTGGGGGTTGGGGTTTGGGTTGGGGTTGGAAGGGTGGGTGGGGGGTTGATTTTGGGTTGGGAAAATGGGGGTTTGGGTTGGGAGAGTGGGGGAGTGGGTTCGGGTTTTGGTTAAGAGGGTGGAGAGGGTGGGTTGGGTTGGGGTTGAGAGGGTGGGGGTATGATTTTGGGTTGGGGGGGGGGGGGCGACAAATTGCTATAAATGTCTGGATACGAAATGCATTTTAATGTGAATGTGTCTGTGATCAACAAGCTTATGGTCTTTCAGAAGATCCTTGGACACCAGCTCATGGGGCAAAACCGACAGAGCATATGTATCGTCCACTTTATGCTATCCACATAAGCATTAGCACGAAACATTATAAAAGCATCTCTAGAGATTGACAAATGTATGGATTCGGTAAGCATTTGTCTGGGTCTGTGAATTACCAGCTTCTGGTCTTTCAGCAGATCTTTGGACACCAGCTTCAGGGCCGAACTGATAGAGAGCTTCTTATAATATCCAAACAAGCATGCCTAGAGATCAACAAATGTGAAATATCTGGATACAGTATGCATTTACATGCATAAGTCTGTGAATTACCTGCTTCTGGTCTTTCAGCAGATCTTCGGACACCAGCCTCGGGGCCAGACCGACAGAGATGACATTCCCCTTCTCATCAGATATCGGCGCCCCTCCAAAGTGGTAGCTGTTGTACACGGGTACATTTGCAAAGGAGTCATCCTCCTCCAGGTACACCGAGGCTGGGGGCGGCAGGGGGGGATGGGGGGGGGGGGGGGGGGGGGGGGGGGGGGGGGGGGGGGAGATAAAAGCTTCTTCCCCAGCAGTGTGTAGTTGTGTATTAGGGATCGAAGTTGAAATTTTCAAAAAGAGAAATCAACAGTAAGCGGAGACAACAGAAAGAGACGAATTATTACAAAAATCAGCGACTAGTTTCGTAAAATATGAGGGGGCAGTAACACAGTTCGACTCTGTCTCTCGACTGTAGAAGATATGGTTGCAAGGTCATGCCAGATAGAGTTACCTGGGGGTGGGTAGATGGGAGGGACCTCAAGGTCATTTGAACAGAGGTTCACTCGTGGGGCAGTGGTCTCAGACCAAAGGTGAATCATTCCGGTGGAGGTACCCATGGCCAACACCTCACCGGTGCCGCTGATCTGGCATGTCTGCAGCTGCCCACCGTCAGTGCAGTCAACCTGGTCAAAAGGGTTAGGGGGTTGAGGTTTGGGAATCAAGGTTTAGGGTTTATGGACAGGCTCTGTTTTACATGTTCTTTTTTGCAAGTTATATTTTGCAAGTGTTTCGCATGTTCCGTTTTGCAAGTGTTTCTCATGTTATATTTTGGAAGTCCCTTAAGCCCAATTGGATGCCTCTGGACGGTAAAATACCAACAGACCATGTAACCAAACCAACCTGGTTGAAGGGGTTTACACCGGTTGACCCAACCTACCACCCACCAACCACCAACAACCAACAACCAACACAATCAATCACCACCACCAACCAATCCCCAACACAAGCACCACCACCACCACAACTAATCACCATCAACTCATAAAAAACATCCCACAAGCACTGGAGACTAGCAGCGTGGATGAGAAGTTTGTTTTCACCACAGGGCAGGAGGTGAGACCCTGTACACATACTAGCAACATTGAGGATTGAGAAAGAAAGCAAACCTGGTTGAAAGGGTTTGCACCCATTCATCCCACATCCATCATAGATAACATCCCACTGGCACTGGACACTAGCCGCGTAGATGGGAAGGCTGGGTGGAAGAACATAAAGGCAAACTTACCTGGTTGAAGGGGTTTACACCTGTTGAGCCCACATCCATCATGGAGAACATTCCAGTTGCACTAGAGACTAGCAGCGTGGAGGAGAAGGTTGGGTGGAAGGCCAGCGTGGATGGGCCGGCAGTGAAGGGGATGGTGAGGAGAGGACGCAACGTGGTCCTTACATCAAACACCTGTATGGGTGGGTGTTTGGGTGTGGGTGTGGTGTGGGTGTTTGGGATTACCAGGAGTGTACAGCCCGGCCTATCCTAACCCATAACAAAGCACATAAAAGGCCAGCGTTGAAGGACACAACATGGCCCTCACATCAAACACCTGTGTGGTTGTGTGTGTGTGTGTGTGTGTGTATGTGTGTGTGTGTGTGAATGTGCGTGTGTGTGTGTGTGTGTGTGTGTGTGTGTGTGTGTGTGTGTGTGTGTGTGTGTGTATGTGTGTGTGTGTGTGTGTGTGTGGTGTGTTTGGGTGCGTGTGTGTTGTGGTGGTGGGTTGGTGGGTTGGTTGGTACGTGAATGTGTGTGCGTGTGTGTGTGTGTGTGGTGGTGGTGCGTGTGGTTGGCCACCAGGAGTGAACAGTCCAGCCCAGCCTAGGCCATACCTTGATGTAGCTGTCGATGACGGTGTGCTGCATACGTTTGGCAAAGCCGCAGGTGGCCACCGTGTCCCCTCGTGTGTCCATGCATGACAGCCCACTGGTGTGAGCGGATAGGGACGCCTCAACCTACGCAGGATGGAAAGCGTGTGAGTGTGTGTGAGTGTGTGTGTGTGTGTGTGTGTGTGTGTGTGTGTGTGTGTGTTTGTGTGTGTGTGTGTGTGTGTGTGTGTGTGTGTGTGTGTGTGTGTGTGTGTGTGTGTGTGTGTGTGTGTGTGTGTTCGGGATCACCTGTTATGTACAGCCAAGCCTAGCCCAGCCCACAAAAAAGGGCAGTCCAGCCCAGTCAAATCAAGCCCAGCGCAGCAAAGCCACAAAACAAAGCGCAGCCCACAAACAAGCGCAGCACAGCAACCAACATTACCCTCATTGGGTTCCTTGGGTCAGCCAAGAGATTTTTTCCGAATGTGGTATCAACAACAACATAGCACAGGCCAGCCTAGCCCATAAAAAGCGCAGCCCAGCCCATTCTAGCCAATAACCAAGCACAGCCCAGCCCAGCAACCAACATTACCCTCATTTGGGCCCTTGGGTCAGTCAGCAGAATCTTTCCCGATGTGGTACCAACAACAGTGTAGCCGCGTGCGCGTGCCCAGCCCAACCCATAAAAAGCGCAGACCAGCCAAGACTAGCCGATAAGCAAGCACAGCTCAGCAAGCAACATTACCTTCATTCGGGTCCTTGGGTCAGTCAGAAGAATTTTTCCAGATGTGGTTCCAACAACAGCATATCCACGACCCACTGGAGCACAGATGCGAGCAATGGGATCATCCTTTGCAACCTCCGCCTACAGCATGGTGGTAGTAGGAAAGTATGTATCATTAGTGTTGTGTTGTGTTGTGTGTTGTGTTGTGTGTTGTTTTATGTTGTGTGCTGTGTTGTTTTGTGTTGTGTGTTGTTTTTTGTGGTGTGCTGTGTTGTTTTGTGTTGTGTGCTGTGTTGTTTTGTGTTGCTTTGTGTTATGTGTTGTGTGTTATGTTTTGTGTTGTGTGTGGTTCGTGGTGGTATGTGATGTTTTGTGCTGTTTTGTGTTTTTTGCTGCGTGTTGTTCTGTGTTTTGTGTTGTGTTATGTGTTGTGCTTGATGTTGTGTTATGTGTTGTGCTTGATGTTGTGTTATGTTTCGTGTTGTGTGTTGTGATATGAGTTGTGTGTTTTGGGTTGTGTTGTGTTGTGTGTTGTGTGTTGTGTTGTGTTGTGCTTTTTTTGAACTTACAATACAATACAAGCATACCTTGGTGGGAAGCAGCTTGCCAGTGGCCAGGTCCAATGAAGCCATGCTTCCTGAGCTTGTACCTAGCAGGGCTCGAGAGACACCCTGGCCTGGCTCTATGCAGCAACAGACAGATCACCTATGTTGCTGCAGGGGGTGGGGGTGGAGTGGGGGGGGTAGGGGGGGTTGGGGTGGGGGGTTGGAGGGGTGGGTGGGTAGGGGTTAGGGGGCTGGAATGGGGTGGGTAGAGGGGTGTTGGGGTTGTGGGTGCGGGTGGGTAGAGGGTTAGGGGGTGGGGTGGGATGGGTAGGGGCTCGGGGGTTGGGGCTTGCGTGGGTGGGGGTGGAGTGGGTGGGGTGGGGTAGGGGGGTTTAGGGTTGGGGGTGGGGGTGGAGTGGGGGGTGGGCGGGTGGGGAAGGTTGTGGGTGGGGGTGGGTGTGGGCGAGTGGATGTGGGATGTGGGGTGGGTCGTGGGTAGGTGGGGTTGGGGGGTGGGGGGGTGGGCATGGTGTGTGGGGGATGGGTAGGGTGCGGGGAGGTGAGGGTGTGGGGGTCGGTTAGGGTGTGGGTTTGTGGTGGGTAGTGGGTGGGGGTGGGAGTTGAGTGGGGTGGGGTGCGGGTTGAGGTAGGGGTGGAGTGGGGGTTGGGGTGGGGTGGGTGTGGGTAGGGGGTGGTGGGTGGGGGTGGTGTTAGGGGTGGAGGTAGGGGTTGGGGGTGGGGGGGCAAATGGAAGCAGACAAAATCAGCTGTACTGGAGTCTAACACAATGGGTGACTCAGGGCGCTGCCTAGAAGCTGCTAAGATAGCCAAAGAGAAAAAACCTGCTGCCTGGAAGCTGCTAAGATAGCCAAAGAGAAAAGACCTGCTGCCTAGAAGCTGCTAAGATAGCCAAAGAGAAAAGACCTGCTGCCTAGAAGCTGCTAAGATAGCCACAGAGAAAAAACCTGCTGCCTAGAAGCTGCTAAGATAGCCAAAGAGAAAAGACCTGCTGCCTAGAAGCTGCTAAGAAAAGCCAAAAAGATAAGCCATGCTGCCAATAAGCTGCTACCTATAGCTGGAAATAAAAGCAGTGATCACAATGCCTGCTTGTTGCCGCTGCTTCAAAAATATTGATTTGAATATTTTATTTCACTGCCGAAGACGGTGAGCAGTCCTAAAGGCTGAAACCATGTAACCAAGTTCAAGTTCAAGCTGCTGCTGAGGAGCTTGTCAATATAGCCCTCTAGATGGTATAGAATTAGCTTCATTATTTAAGTTTGGTTAAGTCTCGATAGCCTAATTGGCTACCCACCTGACTGAAACACACACGCTTACACAACGGACCGGGGCTGCTGAGAGGCTGAAGCTTGATTGAGCCCCAAATAGCCTTGTCGGAAACCCCCGAGACTGAAACATACATACACATACATGCGCATACAACACATACACACACAAAAACACATACAAGCACATACATGCACATGCAACACAAACACACACAAAATCACAAATAACACTTACAACACACCTACAACACACATACAACACATACGACACACAACACATTCACATACAAGACACGCATGCACAAACCTACATGAAACACAAATAACACATTCATACACTGCCTACCGGGGCTGCTGAGAAGCTGAACCTTGCAGCACCCCCATTGCTGCTCAACAGGGCCGTCTCCTCACTGACAGAAAGATAGAACTCCCCCACAGAGACCATGTCGAGTACAGAGGAAGCATGGTGCTGCCAGTAGGAGTATCTCTCCATAGACGGGAGCATGAAGGTAGTGATTCGACCATTCTCAGTACCTGGTGGGGTGGGGTGGGGGGGGTGGGGGGGTGGGGGGGGGGGGGGAGTATGGGAGGGGGGTGTTGTGTTGTGTTGTGTTGGGGCTCCCCCACAGAGAGCATATCGAGCACACAGGAAGCATGGTGTTGCCAGTAGGAGTACCTCTACGTAAGCGGGAGCATGAAGGTGGTGATTCGCCCATTCTTGGTGCCTAGGTAGGGGCGGGGTAGGGGGTAAGGGGAGGATTGGGTGGTTGCAAGGGGGGGGGGGGAGGGGGGTGAAAGGTGTGTTTTGTGTTTTGTTGTGTTGTCGCTCCCACACAGTTAGCCTATTGAGCACAGAGGAGGCATGGTGTTGCCAGTAGGGGCAACTCTCCATAAAAGGGATCATGAAGGTGGTGATTCGACCATTCCCAGTACCTAAGGTGTGTGTGTGTGTGGGGGGGGGGGGGGGGGGGGGGGATATGGGTGGGTTTTGGTGTGGTTTGGTTAGGTATAATTTGGTTTGGTGAATTGTGCTGTGATTTGGTGTGGCTCCCCCACAGAGAGCATATTGAATATGCACACCCACTCACCTACCTCGTCACCTTCCCACCATTAAACCACCCAGCCCAGCCCAGCCAAGTAAAGACAGAGATCATGCTCACCCACTCACTCACCTCCTCACAAATCCACCCACCCACTCAATCAACCAATCAGTGACCACCCACGCACTCACCCACCCACTCACTCACCTCCTCACAAATCCACCCACCCACTCAATCAACCAATCAGTGACCACCCACGCACTCACCCACCCACTCACTCACCTCCTCACAAATCCACCCACCCACTCAATCAACCAATCAGTGACCACCCACGCACTCACCCACCCACTCACTCACCTCCTCCCAAATCCACACACCCTCTCAATTAACTAATCAGTGACCACCCACGCACTCACCCAGTGGCCCCACGACACCATCATACATCACTATGCATCCAATAAATCATTAATCCTTCTAAGCCCAGGAGTGGTGAACACATAGCTTCTGATACAGACATATACAGCAACCAATTTTTTTATCTATATGATATTATACATGTTTGTACATATCAAAATATGATGTTGCTCATCACAGCCAAGGATATACTAACTTACACCTTACACCCATTATTTATCCACTCATTCATATATTTAATAATTTATCTGTATTATCAATTTCTTAATAATTGGAGACCACGAGTAGCAACCAAGGCCAGATATAGTTATTGTTTGTTCTGGAGGTATATTACTAGTAATACAGGTGAAGGCGCATTTGCTACAATATTGCAAATGTGATTCAGAAGAAGAAAAACTTCAGAACACCCCCTCGCATGCAGTGTACTGCTTTTGATGCAAACCATTTCCATCACAGTTATCAGCATATCACTAATCATGTATTTCGTTCATTTTTTTGTTCATCATATTCCAGAAGTATACATGTAGGGTCTGACTGGATTGCTCTTCAGCTTCTCGATTTTGCATTTATTTACACACCAAAATTAAATATTTTTAATGTGCTTCACATTCCAGGAGTAGCCATCATTAGGGTTTAGGGTTCTCAAAACCCTGCTTGGGTTGAGAAACCCAATTTGATGGTGGGCGATGAGTAGGAATATGGAGGACGACATGAGAGTGAATCATCAAGAGGGCGTGATGGGGCATGATATAATGTTTTCAAACCTGTATGCCAAACCACACAATAAGGATTGAAAAAACAGCTTAGAAAAGACACTGGTTTTGGAACTGCACCATTAAACGGTTTCGCAACACCTGGACTGTCACAGACATGCCTGATGCTGATCAATCACACTGTTACAGACATACATGATAGTGAACAATAAAAACCACAGTTGGAGTCTTGAAGGGCACCAGGAAAAATGTAACCTTCATCATCATCCTCATCATCAATCAGCAGGGTTTGGGCATGGAGTTCCTGGGCATGGAGATGCGGTTTGAAAGATTGCGGGGGGAGAGATGATTACCTGCCCATAGAAGCTCGTGCTGCTGATCGAAGCGAAGTACGGTAACCTGGGAGGAAGCAGCATGCATATGTAAGCAACTCGGACGCGTTTATCTCGGGGGGATCCGTCAGGATCATCATCGCATCGCGATTGCACTGCTCATCAATTTTTCACGCGGTCAAATTGTAGCAGCAGTGATACCGAGGTTTGCACAATGGGCTTACGGACACGGAGCTTACCCCTTCGCAAAACTGGGAGTTGACTGGGGCCGAGATGAGCTCGCCCCAATAACCCCCTCCGCCTGAATAAGCCATGGGCTACTATTACCCGCAATACTAGAGCTAGTTTAAACGTTCGTGACTCTGAAGGAGTTGCATCGTCATCAGGAGTGAGTTGGGTCAAATTATCGATGTGTCAACATCACGAGAGCATCAGCCTTTTCTGTCGGGGAAGGAAGTTTTTTTGTCGCAAGCGCTGCTACAGAAAGTGCCTTGCGTAACCACATGCGTAGTTCTCGCTCTCGCTCTCTCGTCGGCGAGGCTTGGTTCGGTTGTCCGCAGCCCCCTCAACTGTAATATCCACGCCACTTGGGTGAGGATCGGAGTGGGGGTGAGGGCGGGTGAGGGGCAGGGAGTGAGGCCAGAGGCTCTCTGGTGAGGGGGGTGAGGGCGGGTGAGGGTGGGTGTGGAGGCGGGGGGCCGGAGTAGGGGTGGGAGTGGGAGCGAGGGTGAGGTACTGAGGTGGCGTGGCTCAGCAATTTGGCCCCCTACATTTATAGAAAGAATCACTGATCAAAATTTGAGGAGTGCGCATAAATTACCCTGATAATGGCCTTTTTTATCTTGCCAATTTCAAATAAAAATGTCAGCATCGGAAGTTCCAAATCCAGCTAACTTGAGTGAACCCTATTGACTTCGGAGATATAGTGATTCACTAAATGATGCAGTTATTCAGTGATTGACAACTTTACACATAAGAGCTGATGCCAACGGTGATTTCTGATAGCATGATTGGCTTCGGTGTTTAGTGATTGACTTCAGAGATTCAGTGATTGACAAGGTGATGCAGTGATTCAGTGATTAACAAGTTTGCACATGGGTGCCAAAGGTAATTATTAAGGCATGTTCCGTGCAGCAGGCCTACCTGGGCCTACCTTGGAAAAGTTGGGTGTGAAGGTGGTAGAGTCTGCATGGGCTAGGATTGACATCAAGTATGCCAATGCTCTTCATGATGGCTTCCAAAAGAGGTTACAATTTGTGGGAAGCGAGGGTGGAGAACTGGAGAATGGTGCTCACACCTTGAAGTATGAGTGCTTTCAGGTGTTGGTGTCTAGGTCCAAACAAGGGGGCCAAACCAGTTTTTGTAATCTTCCTACCCCTCTTGGGCCCTACTCTCCTCTAACAAGCCAAGCCACGAAACCCACCAAGCCAAGCCAGTACAGTTGTTCTCATTTTCCTTCAGCTTCCGTTTCTTCCGTACGAATGAACCGGCTGGCGCGCCAGCTGGCGCCGGCTGGCGCATGCCCGCCTTTCCTTGCCACAAGATCACCTCCTCAAGCTTTAACCACACCATCGTCCACACACTTCGCGTTTCAACACCGTAAATCCACAACGATCAATTCGCGTTACAACACCGTAAATCCTCCTCGATCAATTCATCAACGCAGCTACGACTTATAGTCCCCCTTCTGCGACATAAGCTGCCCCTTCGCTGTTCACCAACCCCACTTGGCAATCCCCACCATGCTACGTGCCCAGCAGCAAATGAAGCATGCATCGAACCGAAGCGGGCATTCCGTGGCGAAGAGTAGCAGACCATCTGTGAGGTTGAGCTTGGCAGTTCCATGCCGCTCCACCGTAGTGGAATCTCCTGCGAGTAACTCCTCGTTGGATATGAAGGTGCTGGGGAGCTGAGTATGTGTTGTCAAATATTTGGTTCTACACGAAGAATGCTTCACCCTGTCAGCTGGATTTACTGGCGATCTAAGTGTGTACATGTGCGACTGTTGCAGTCCAGGGGAATGTGTTTGGGTCTGAGTATGTGTTAGTACATTGCAGTCCAGGCAATAGCCAAATGTGCTGAGTGGTATACTAATACTATAAATCTAGACTATCAGGAGGGGCATTTTTTATCATGCACAAAAATACCTAGTTGAGTGTGTGATAGAATAGTGTTTGACAAGACAAATGCTGTGAATCTTGTAGCTACTGCCGAGCTGAATGTTGGTGATGAAGTAAGGCTCACTAAGCACAGCTTTTATTTTCAGCTACGAGCAGCTTCTAGGTAGCTCCCTGAGGCAGACCTTGGGCTAAGCCCGGGATTTCAATAGTGCTGGAAAGCTGATTCTGTAAGCTTCAAAGTTAAGTCCCCTCGGATGTTGAGCTGTTGCCCTGCCTCCAGTCTGACAGCTAATTTGCATGTGAAAGTCGTAGTTATATTATTATCGAGAGGTTGACGGGGCTACTCGCACCCTTGGCTGGTGCTGGAGCATCAGCAATAGCGCCAGCACCAGTACCAGCGCCCGCAGCAACACAAACACCAGCACCTACACAAACACCAGCGCCAGCAACAGCAGCAACACCAACACCTGCAACAGCTCCAGTAACGGCATAAACAGCATCAACATGAACAGCATGTATGACTGCTGAAGCAGGATTAGGAGTTGCATCAGCATGGATATCAAAATCAAATGCATAAGCTGCAAATGACTGTGAAGACTGTACCACATATTAGTAAGCAGGCATGCAAAGTGTGAGTGCCTCCTGTATGAGGTGCTCATGTCGATGAGACCTCCTAAGTTGTCTGCTGCCCACGGCACACATACACACCATTTATGCATGCATGCAAACACAAGCTCATATATACACCCTCACAGATAAACTATCACACACATGCACACACTCTTTTTCTCTCTCCCACACACACGCACACACGCACACACAGCCCCTTACTTCCTGTTCCTCTAATGCAGGCCACACATGCACTATCACACACATACTCTCTCTCTCTCTCTCTCTCTCTCTCTCTCTCTCTCTCTCTCTCTCACATACACACACACACACACACACTCAGACGTACACTGCAAGCCCTAGGTGCATCGCAAGCGACGCAGAAAATTTGTTGAGAGTTTAACGGAGCACCAGGTGGCACCCGAATCAAGTGCAGCAGACCGAAGCCAGGGTTTATGACAGGACCAGGGGCCAGTTAGGGCCAGGGTTTCTTGTGGTTAGACAGTCGGTCGGTCGGTTGGACAAATGGACAACGGGGTGACCCTTGGGGCTGACCCTGCAGGCCCCACATACTCTCACACACGCACACACGCGTACAGCTCCTTACTCCCTGTCCCTCCACTGCAGGCCAAAGCAGCGTTCTTGAAGGAGGATCTAAGCCACCTGTTTGATGACCAAGGCATTGATGCGTCAGCGTGAGTTCTTCTGCAGTGCTGATGTGAACTGTGCATTTAAAGTTGTATCTTCTTGTTACCTGTTGAATGACCTGTCGCCTGTTTGATGACCTGTCACCTATTAGAAACAGTGCGCGTGCCTCCAGCTGTCAGATGGTATATGCAACCCACATGTCCTAGGATCCAATCCTGGTGTAATTAAAAAAAATGAGTTACAAACCAAATAGTTTCAAAATAATATCCGCCCTACTGTTATGACTCATTGAGCCGTTGATCAGCTCCATTGAAGTCTGAAGTGCGACAGTTAACATTTGTTGTGACAACGCCCTTGTTGTTGTGGGTATCGCACAGGGGGGCGCACTGTATGCTGTAGACAGTTAGTCGCCTGATAATGTGCAGAACCATGTAGCAATTCTTCTTCTTATTATCAGTCCTGCTGATACTGTCATTGCTGTCAATCCTGCCAATACTCTTAGTGCTGCCAATACCTTTCAAACCTGTCAATACTGCCAGTACTATCAAAACTGTCAACACTTGTGATACTGTCAATATTATCAACACTTTTAATACTGTCAAAACAGTCAATACGGGCTCGTTGACCTAACGTTTGATAGGTATCTGTTGTTTTTTTGACAACTCGAATAAGAAGAAATTACAGTTTGCAGGACAGCACGACACTTTCCCGGGACCAAAAACAGGTCGGAATATGTATATCGGAAACACAACAGTTTTCCGGGACGACCAAAAGCTACCCACATCAATGCATAACTAGGCCCTGCCCACAGCTGAGGGCCGACCAACCTCCCTCCCACTCCATCTCCACCTCCTCCACCATACCCCACCATACCCTACCCCACCCCACCCCACCCCACCCCACCCCACCCCACCCCACCCCCTGCACTCTCTAGGTATGAAAAGGTGGTTGACTTCAAGGACCCCATTACGAAGTATGACAGCTTGGAGGGCTTTATGTTCAATATCAAGATGCTGAGAAAGGTGGGTCTGGGTGTGGGTGGGGTGGGGGGATAGGTGTGTGGGTGTGTAGAGGTGGGTCGGAAGTACGACAGCTCAGAGGGCTACATGCTCGTCATCAAGATGCTGAGGAAGGTGAATTCATTGTACAGCATGGCTGGATGGATGGATGGTAAACAAGCGAACAGACGGAGGGATGGAAGGACGGATATGGATGGAAGGATGGATATGGATGGATGGATGAATGAACAGATGAGCCAATGAGCAAACAGACAAACAAACAAATAAACAATCAAACAAACAGACAAACTAACTAACAAACAGACAAATTATCCAACAGGCAAACAAACAACCAAAATGAATGAGTGAATGAATGAACAGTACTTTTCACTTATCCACTGCACAGGTGTTCAATCCAACTTTTGAGCTCCATGACATGAAGCAGATGACCCCCACTTCCATCGCATACGCCCCCCCCCCCCCCCCCCCCCCCCCCCCCCCACCACCACACACGCACACACACACACACACGCACACACACACCACACAGCACACACACACACACACACACACACACACCTTGGCCTCATCGCACACCACTCAGTTTAAATACAATTTTACATAACCAAACTTCATCTCATGCCCCCCACAGGTGTTCAATCCTACTTTTGAGCTGCATGAGATGCAGCAGATGACCCCCACCTCCATCACAACCCGCTGGACCATGTACATGGAGTTCAGTGCTGTTAAGAACCTTCCTAAGAAGATCGCCAAGTATGTTGACCCAAAGCTCATATTCACGGGTACGTTGGCAGGTAATGGTGCTATGTAGTGCTATGTTGTGCTGCTCTGCCAGGGCAAAATAAGATCGCCAAGTGTGCCGATCTTAAGCCGATATTAACCGGTACGTTGCCAGGTCATGGTGCCCTGTAGTGCTTGTAGTGCTGCTCTGCCAGGGCCAAAAAATATTGGGAGACATATGGACCCAAAGATCATCTTTGCCAGGACGTTGGCAGGTCATGGTGTTATTTAACCCCCTCAACCCTTTCCACCATCACATTGCATTCCAACCCTTTAATCCAACCCGTTACATGTTTTAGGGTAAATCGTCAACCCAGAGAGTGGAAAGATTGACTAACACATTGGAACCACCACCTTGCAACCCTTTGCATAACCCTTTACATAAGCTCATTGCAACCCTTTCCACAACCATGCTGTTACCCTTTGCGCAACCCTTTACACAACCCCTTACATAAACCTTTACACAACTCTTAACGCAACCACACTGCAACCACACTGCAACCCCCTCCACAACCCTTTACACAACCACACTGCAACCCTCTACACAACCCTTTACACAACCACACTGCAACCCTTTACACAGCCCTTTACACAACCACACTGCAACCACATTGCAACCCTCTCCACAACCCTTTACACAACCACACTGCAACCCTTTGCACAACCCTTTACACAACCACACTGCAACCCTTTGCACAACCCTTAACACAACCACACTGCAACCCTTTACACAACCCTTTACACAACCACACTGCAACCCTTTACACAGCCCTTTACACAACCACACTGCAACCCTTTACACAACCCTTTATACCACCACACTGTAACCCTTTACACAACCCTTTACACCACCACACTGCAACCCTTTACACCACCGGGTTGCACGTTGACAGGCACATCAGAGTATGTCTATAACCCAGAGAGTGGAAAGATCAACCAACACATTGATACCTGGGACTCTGTGTCAAACCAGGAGTATTTCAGCTTTGAGGTAAGCAGCTTATTCGCTTCATGTAATCCACATGGGTGCATGTGCACGTGTATTTATGTTACTGTCCGGGGGTACATGTAACTTTGTGTAAAAGCAGTACATAATGTTTAAATTTAAGTGTTTGTTGTTTCTCTCGTTCTCTAATTGTTTGTATTGAAATGTTCGTTCGTTTCTGGGTGTATGTATAGCCTATCTATCTGAGTGGATTTTATCTATCTGTGTGTATTTATAGTCTATACATCAGACGAAATATTCATTGGGATGAGTAAGATCCTGGCAGGACAAGCAGTTGTTTTTTTCAACGATGTGTCGCCACTGCGTCGCGTTCCGTCATCTACCTCATGCCAATTTGTAGTAAACCTTGTATGAATATGTAGTACTTCTCGTGTCAGTATGTAGTGGTCCTTATTTTGATATATAATGTACCTCATGTCAATATAGTTATGTGAATATGCAGTACTCCTTTTGTCAACATGTAACTTCTGTGGATATGATTGTGAGGGGAGGATGAGTATGGGCATAAGTGTAAGAGGGGTGAATTAGGAGAATATGGTACGAGTTTGGGTATGAGTATGAGAGGGTAGTACAAGTGAAGTATGGGTATGAGTATGAGAGGGGAAGCTTGTAACAAATGCACTCATGGCATGTCTGCAGGCCTTCGGAGACTTCTTTAAGCAACTGCTGCAGCCATACACTACGCCTCGTGGGTTGGACACGCCCAAGTACAAAGTTCTCAGGTGAGGGTGAGGGTGACCTTAAAATGCTTCAAAATGAATGCAGGCTTTGCTGCAACACAACACATCCCACACAACACAACGCAACAAAAAACTAGAACACACGACACCATACCTCACTACACCACACCATTCCACACAACACCATACCGCATCACACAACACCACACTACGTCACACCTCACCATATCACACCATACCTCACAACACCATACCACACGACACCATACCACTGCATACCACAACACACAATATCACGCCACACTATACCACACAAGACCATGCCACACCATACCATACCACACCACGCCCTCACGTCCAACCCAACCTCACCCCCAATACCCGACACCCCACCACACCCTCACCCCCAATCCCACCCTCACCCCCAACCCCAACACCCAACCTCACCCCCAACCGCCCCCTCGCCCCCAACCCCAACCCCAATCCCACCCGCAACCAAAAACCCCTCCCCCATCCCAACCTACACCAACAACCACACCCACCCACTTGTGGATCAGGTGGACAAATGGCGACCAGGTGCGCCAGTGCGACCCATATTGCCTAAGATGTACCCACCCACTCACCCGTCCCTAGCCCCCACCTCATCCCGACCCTAATCCTCCCAACCCCCACCCTCATCCCAACCTACACGAACAACCACACCCACCCACTTGTGGAACAGGCGCACGAGTGGCTGACAGGAACGCCAGTATGACCCATTTGTTGTTGCAGAAACCCTGATGGATGTTGTGAAGGCCGCCAACCCTGGATCCTCTGCCTATACGACCATTCCCCACCTCACCCCAAACCAAAACCAAATCAAACCCTCATCCGAAACCAAACCCCAACCCCAGGCGCACGAGTGGCTACCAAGTGCGACAGTACGACCCATATGTTGTTGCTGAAACACTGATGGATGGTGTGGCAGCCGTCAACCCCGCATCATCGGGCTCCGCTGGCAGTGGTACCAGCCCTGCCGGGGTCGGTGGCAAGGCCTTCGGCCAGCTAGCTGGGTACATCTTTGGCAAGAACCAAACCGGCGAGGTAGGATGTACCGCTCTCTGGCTGAGTCAAATTTCAAGTTTTAAAATTGAATTAAGTGTGATATGAATTCAAGTTCAAATTTGAATCCAATATTGGTTAGGTTAACTGCTCTTTGCCCCGCTGAGTTAAACTTCAATTTTCAAAATTGAATTCATTTGTTTTGAATAATTTTGTCAAGCAAAGGATGTGTGCAAATCTGATGGTGTCAGAGAGGGTCAAAAAGAAGAGATGCCTAGACAGGATGTGTGTGTTTAAAAGTTGTGACTATTTTTATCTGTTTGCGAGCGAGTGTGTGGGCATGTGGGTGTTTGTATTTGTATGTTGGTGGGTGTTGGTGGGTGGGTGTGTAGGGGGAAAGAGAGAGAGAGAGAGAGAGAGAGAGAGAGAGAGAGAGAGAGAGAGAGAGAGAGAGAGAGTTTCAGACATGCAAACAATGATGCAAACTATGAAGTGCTAACTCTTCCAAAAACACATGCTTCAGAAAATGGCGATGACAACTCCTGTCTACTCGAAGTCGGAGGGATCCATGCAGTTCGTTGTTGGACGACCTCCACAAGTAGGTTCAATGATGATGGATGGATGGATGGATTGGTAGATGGTTGGAGGGCGGGAGGGCGAGAGGGAGGGAAGGTAAGAGGGATCTGGCCGATCAGAAGGAGAAGGAGCTCCATGTCGATTCCTGTCCACTCCAAGGCAGAAGGGTCCATGCACTTGTTGTTGGACGACACCCACAAGTTCAATGATGACATTGTGGTGCACTGACTGGATGGATAAATTAACAGGACTGTTCAAACCTAAGAAAGTGCATTCTGTACGCATGAGTGGTGTAGTAGCGTTGTGCTACCCACGTTAAGGGAAGGCAGAGCTGACCCTATGGCAGCCTGCACCTGTTCAGGTTGTTTAACAATATGAACAGGGTGCAGGCTGCCATACGGTCAGCTCTGCCTTCCCCTTTTTGTCACTCCTGAAAGCTGATAGATCATATCAAATCCAAACCATGTAATAAAACCCAAACCAACAGAATGAACCTGCCAATCTGCTGTAGGAGATGTCCACCAACAATAACAAATCCCACCCACCACCATCCATCAAACCAAGCCAAACTAACCTAAAAAGTGGACCCGTGAATCTGATGTAGGAGATGTCATCTCTGCCCTCCCCTGTGACCCCTGCCGTAGCAACCCGTGTTGAGGAGGGTGGCTTGTACGCCTCCATCACATTCAATGGTATGACTACACCAGAGGTAGCCGAGCAGAAGGAGAGGGAATTGAGGTGGGTAGGGGAGGAAGGGAAGGTGGGGGGGAGGGGGGAAGGCGTGAAGGGAAGTGTTGTGTAAGTGTGGGGGAGAGTGTACGTGATGATCCTTCCTGAGGCTCATTTTTTACTTCTTATTTCTGTTGTTATGGTTGATTTTTACCCATGTTCTGCTTGTATGCCGCCATCACATTCAATGGTGCTACTACATTGGAGCTAGCCGAGCAGAAGGATAAGGACTTGAGATGTGTCTGTGATAATCCTTCCTTGTTTTTATTTGTGTATATGTAGTCTGTTTTAGCCTATTCGGCTACCCTTGGACTAAAACATACATATGCCATTTACTGCTTTGTTGTTTACCGGTGATTGTTGTTTGTTGGTTGTCATTTTCCAACTTTTTAATTTTTATACCCATGTAGGAAAGCGCTTCTACAAGATGGTATCTGCAAACCCAAGGACGGAAGCACGTGGACCCTAGCTCGGTACAACGACCCTAGCTGCCCAAAATTCTTCAGGCGCAATGAGGTGGGTACCTTGATGATGAACGTAGGACAAAGGGTGTATAGGGGGGCGTAGGGCATAGGGTGTGTAGGGGGACATGAGACATAGGGTGGGTGCCTTGATGGTGAACTTAGGAAGTATGATAAATTGATTATGGTTGTGGTAATGGTTATGATCATGAGCATGATGATGATGGTGATAGTGATGATTGTGGTGGTGATGGTGATGAAGATAGGATAAGTGTGACCATGAGTTTGGTTATGATGGGGATGCTAATGATGTATGTATTATTGCATTCCAGGGGTAGCCAAATAGGCTGAAGGGGCGTGTCCAATCACACAACAGGAAAGTCTGGATGATGAGGATGGAGATAGGATAAGTATGATTATTATGAGGATGAAGATAGGATAAGTATGATAATGAACTTGGTAATGGTTATTATCATATGCATGATAATGATGGCAACTATGATACTGCATGCGTCACCACCACCACCACAATCACCGCCACGGCCCACCATTCCAGGTACCCTCAGAACCACCACTCTAAACGCACACAAACCTCTACCACCACCGCCGCCTCCACTGCCACCATTCCAGTAAACCCCTTCTCTGTGCTCTCCTCTGTTGCAGGTGCTGATTCCTTTGGAAAGTTTCAACTTGTGGGCTTGAATGTAGTAGGTTTGCTGCATATCATACACTAGTGTTGCAGAGACCGTAAGCACAGGCAGCTGACTCGAAACCTATACATCAAGCATCAACAGAAAATGACGCTTATTATTAGCGGTGATTTATCTAGATATATATATTGTGAATCTCCACCCAATCAGTTTGAACGAGTGCAGATCCTAGGATTGTCAATGTACGTATGTTACAGTCTCGGAGTGGCCTACTAGTCTGCAGGTACTTGCGCAACAGCCCAGCCTCTAATAATTAAGAACATACATATATTAACCTTGGGGGATAGTTGAAGCTACCACTAATAATGAACTTGTCCCAGAGTCCCCGAATGGGCTCAAAAGAGTCCGGACAACCTCGAAGTACCTCCCTAGTCACATGTATGTACGTGCTTGTTTATTAAACTGCCTTTCCTGTTTTGAAGGTTGGTCAAGTCCCTTAAGCATTTGTCTACCCCTAGACTGTACAAATACGAACATAAATGTATGTTTTTACAGTCCAGGTGTAGACCAAGTAGGCTTAAGTCATGTTTGGTAGTTTGGAAATCCCTAGTCCCCAGAAGTACCTGCAGTATGGACCTCCCTAGTCACATACCGGTTGTATAATAATACAAATAAGATGAAAATGTCCACACTTTCATATGGAAACATGAACTGTAACGTACACAACCACAATTGCACTCCACGCAACCAGACAATCCTCCTCGCGCACTGTCGCACAGCTGAAAGCCTCGTAATTGTATGTGCCAGGTATGTGTTATCCAAATTTTGAATTTGGTTTTGAAATTTTACATGTGTTGTTTTTTCAGCGAACTCTGGGCTTCTCACCGCTTTCCAGTTCCAAGAAGACGAAGAAGAAGAATTGTTACAAGGTTGTATACGCCAGCAATTCGGCGACTAATTGTAGGCAGAATACAATACGTCCCCCCTTGAGATAGCCAAGGAAACCAGGGAGTGTGGCAGGGTTTGAACTCACTTCCAATTACAAGTCCCCCCGCATATGTATCATACAGTATGTGAATGCATTTTTACAGTCCAGGGATATCCAAACAGGCCCAACGGACTTGCACATAAAAGGTATATGTGCCTTCAGAATGATTGCCGTCTGCAGTTGACGTGGGGTCATGGGCTGCTAAACCCTAAACCTTACAATAACTGCTATACCACACTACCGAGTAAGAAGTCATATAAGTGAGGACAACGGACGGCCACCGTCTGTAAGTTACAATCCAGGTGCAACTAGGCTGCCCCCCTCAAACTCACGCCTCACAAGAAGTACTATTCAGTTATTTAGTTATTTTACCATCTAGGTGGTAACCAATTCGGGACCTGGCCAACCAAATCATCAGAATCTGATTTCCCAAACTGGTAACAAAATGAATCATCTCCATCACTTGATGTGCAATCTAAATGTGGAGGACCACGAGAAGTTGCTGACAGGATTCGTATGTCGACCTCTGTCCAGTCATGTCAGTTGGAGACGTTAGTTAGTGTCTACCCAATGGTTGATCTGATGAGGTCGAGGGTCCGAAGACCTTTATTAAGCAACACTATTTCATCGTCTACGCCTCACGTTGTCTTTTGCCCCTGTTTATCAGTGATCGCATCAAGAGATTGTATAAATTATATATTTAATACCAGGTAAGAACTATCCTCCGCGCTTTTGCGTGATAGTCGAAGCTCAGACGCAGAAGCGGTCCGAGAGTGAAAGCAAAAACCACAGTCACCATTCGGCCATTCCCCTGAGCAAGCCAACGGGAAGGTTCTTTCAACCTCACGCCCCGTGGCACGGCGTAACAACGTTCATTTGTAAACCAGTAATGTTTGAATGCTGGCGTGACAGACAAAGACCTTGTGGGAAAATGGATGTTGATATGACAGTACTTTTTTTTTACTGTTTGATATTTGAAAGAAAGAATTGTCAGTTTGTCACCCAAAAGGTTGAGTCTCCTTCCGCTTTTCTAGAGACAGAGGATGGTGGATGGTGATGGATATGACAGGCAGAGCCATATCCTCCGAATATATATCGGGTTTGATAAGTTTATGATTAACAGCTACAGGTTTCAATTTAGCTTATGGTATCAAAAGATAAATCAATAACAAGATGTAGTAATTAATAAAGACTAAGAAAACAGTCAAAAAAGAAAATCAGAAAACTCTGAATTCGAGGATTCGAGAAAGAGAGCATGGCCCTGTCCTACTAATATATATTCTACAGAGCATCTCCCTATCCCACAGAAGGAAGTAGACTAGGTAACCTTAGGGCGGCGGTATGAGGATATTGGATCAAGTATCTTAGTAAGCGAATGCTTTTATTTGAATGGGTTATGTTCCTGCCGAAGTGATACGATACTTGCTCCTGCTAAACAATGTCGGTCTGACCCTGTATGACAAGACGACATTTCGAAGGTTCTTCGGCTTGGAGAAGCGGAAATGTCGGGACTCGAGAAGTCCTGAACTTCTGGAACCTTAGGGTTTGTAGCCTTAGCCTTAACCTAAGGATATACTATTATGTATGAAAATAGGGGCATGGGAGAGAAATAAAAGCTGTTTTCAAATGGTGACTCGTTTCGGTATTAAACCATCACCAGACCATGGCGAACAAGCGGGCACTCTCTTATAAGTCTGATTGGTTCCTTGTATTTAAGGAATATTGAAGACGGCGAGCAGCCAAATTTCTGGCTGGAGCCAAGTTCAAGTTCAAAAAGCAAAGAGGGGCCCGCCCACACACTCATCTGGTTTGTAAAAACTTATTGCCGGTACGTTTACAGGAAAGAATCAATTGATTTATTAAAAAATCTAGTTATATATTATATAAACATGACAGGAACCTCCTGCTGGGAAGCTTCCTGGTCTACGCCCTGAACTGAAACATAAGGACAGATGTTTGCTAAACGTGATATGTTGGGACCTAACCAGGATTGGTTGTTGGCCCCAATGCAAGCAAACGGGTTGTCCCCCGTGCGACCCTCAGGTGTGCGAGTTTAGGGTGAAATGGGCCCTTGGTCGCCACAAAGTGTAACCGCGAGTGAGTGATGTGTGCCCTGTGCAACCTCCCCCCCCAACCCCACCTCCTCCCAACCAGCCCCCACCCCCTCACCCCCCCTAGCATGTATGACTTGCCCACTACAAGCTCAAGCTCAGGCGCAGCCTCCATCGCTACACTTCTCACCCCCTGCAAGACTCTCCACACACCCAGCTGCCCCCCTGTCCCTACGAAACTCCTCCAAAGCCCTGTATAATGCAGCCACCAAGGTTGTAGACGGTTGTGCACCCCCTAGCACATAGGACTTGCCCTCTACAGGGGGGGAGGCCACCTGCCTACCTTCGGCCAACACCTGAAGTTGCACGGGTGAATGGTTCAAGTATGCATGTTAAAGTACAGGGATAGCCACTTTGGCTAAAGGGACTTGTCCAAAGTCAAGCAATCAAGATCGGTTCTAGATTTTTAGGAGGAGCTGCTTGAAAGAAACACAGGTAAATGGTCCCCAACCCTCAAGTTTGACCGTACTACCTATAGGGTCCCCAAAGTTTAAGCCCATGTATGTTTATTTTTGTATATTTCATGTGAAGATGGATTCATCACATTGTTTATGGGCTGCAGTTGGGCCTTTTTACAAGCAATTTAATGATGTGGTGCATGGCCATCCTTTTGCTGGGTGCTCCTTGTATTCCCATGCCTCAAATTTGATGTAAATAGGCTATTCACGTTACACACACAAACCAAGGGTGGAACTTAAAAACGTACAAGTGAACGGACCAAGTTGCAAGCTATGGTTGGGTGCCCTCGTGGCATGTTCGGGGGATACATGGAGTACACATCCATAGGAGGTAGAGCTGCAGGGTGTGCAACATGTGCCATGTACTTGCAGATATATGCCACATAACACTGCCTAGGCACCCCCATTAAGGCTTGCCTAGCTATGTGGGGAGTGCTCATGGTCCCCATGAGGCCTAGCCAGACCTTCCCCCCTACATGTAGGTGTACTTTCTGCATCCCCCAAGTATGCTTCGTGGCTACCTAGACAAAGCTTGCAACTTGGTCCGATGACTTAACCATTTGAACGTCGCACACTGGGAATAGATCACCAGCCTGGCTCTGACCCGAGTTCCGATCTCGCTCCACCACCGAGCCTGGCCTTAGACATGGAGCTGTCTGAGAAGACGCAATTAAAGTTGAGCCCAAGTACTCTTGCTATGATGCAGTATGGAAGATGAAATTCGCCGAAAGCGTCGTTGCCCTTACATAAAAGTGGCACCATGGGCCTAAGCTCTGCGCGCCCTAATACACACCTGAAGGGCACCCACACCCCCATCTCCAGCCAGGGAATCTGTATTGGTAGATGCTGATGCTCCTTCCATTGCTTTGAAGTCTACTTTATCTGCGATAGGAGAACACAATTAATACAGCTATAAGATGGCATTTAATTGTGATTTGTGCGTAAAAAAAAAAAAAAAAAATATATATATATATATATATAAGCCTAAGCCCTATATATATTATATTATAAACCTAAACCCCATATATTACAAATATTATATACTACCATATCTTATACCTCCAGCCAGGGAATATATGTATGTATATATGTATGTAGGGTGATTGCTGCAATGCCTTATCTCGCTTGCAAACTGCTACCTAAATGTATGTAGGGTAGCCATATATGCACGTATGTATGCTAGTAGGGTAACCCATGTGGCCGTTGGCCAACCCTACCTGCCCCCCCCCCCCCCCCCCCCTCTTTTTCCCCTCCACTTCTCGTCCCCCCTCCTTCCTACCCTGTCCCTCTTTTCTGTCTCCTATCCTCCTTTACTTCCCCTTCAGCCTCCCTCCATGTCTCCCCCTTCCCTCTGTCCCCTCTCCTCCCCACCCACTCACCCCCTTCATTTTCTCCCCCCCCCCCTGCACCACCTTCAACACACATTCTACCCAACCTGCCCCCCTGAACATTCGTGATACCAACCCTGCTGAGGAAACCGGACCTGCGCAATCGCAAAGCTACATGCCCGAAGCTTATTCTTCATGCACATTTACCCAGCCAGGCCTGCAAAATGTGGCGTTGACCAGAAAATCCCTGGTAGCATAGGCTTTGCGCCTGGCCTGGTTATCAGCCGCGCACCGCTAAGGGTCAGTAGCAACGGCTAAGCGTCGACACTGGTTAGGATTCATTTATATAATTATTGTACTTTTTCCCCTTTGCCTTGGTGTCTACTTTATTTTATTTTATTCATTTATTTTATTTTCCTTTGCCTTGGTGTCTAGGATATCCGCAACAGGAGAACACAATCGAAACTGATATACGAGGGGTTTTATTCATAACATGTACAAAATATTATTTTTAATGGGAATGTTTTAAATGATGATGTCACAGCCGAAGACAGTGAGCAGCTATAAAGGCTTGAGTCATGTAACCAAGTTCAATTTCAATTTCAAGTTCAATATCAAGAGATATGACACCTCCGGCAGTAGGAGATTAGAGAACACACATCAGGTTGCATTTTTTGTTTTTGTTTTACAAGAAAGATGCCGATTTTGCAAGAGGAGATCATATATTATGATATATTATGTAATATATCATAATATATGATATATATATATACATACTATTCTATATATACATTCTATATATACATACTATTCTATATATACACTCTATATATATATATATACTATTCTATACATACCATACATATATATATATATACTATTAAAGTTGCGTTGTCCGCCCGACGACCGACCGACCGACCGACCGTTGTCACGGGTTCAGGGCTTAACTGGCAATGGTTCCGCTTATCTGGCAAGCATTTTCCAGCTGGTCTGGCACATTTACACCTCAACCGCCAACTGCTGATCTGGCACAAGTCCACCTCAACCCGCGATATTCAAACGCAGTACTCCTTTTCACCTCCCCCAATGATTTCAAACCCGCATCTTCCACCTGCTTTCACCTTGCGACTGCGCCAAGCGCGCTCTTTGCGCTCCACGATCTGACAATGTCTTGGCCCACACCACAATGGGAGCTGTGCTCCCTCACTCAACTTTTTCTCCATTCCCAGATTTGCACGCACTTCTATCTGCTGTCCACTTACTTCGATGTGAGCTTTGCTTAACCACCTAACCTTGCTGCTCTACCCGTCACAACACTCCCTCCTCCTTCTCCTGCGCTCTCACTCATGCTCGCTCGCTGACTGCTTTTCCATCGCGTGATCCCCAGCTCCTCGCCAAATCTTTCAATCTACACAAGCATGGACCAGCCCGGGAACCTCAAATCGGCGTCGGGAAGATGCTAAAGACCAGTCTTGGCCAAACCTCAGTCGCTTATGAGCGCTGACTCAGAAGCTATTCCTCCACAAGTTTTAGAACTGCTGCCGTTGAATTGAATGCTTGACGCCCTTTTTCACTCGCAACAGGAACACATCTCTGGCAGGGCGCGCTTATGGTAGCCAATGCGTGCCCTTCAACTCCCTGCCGACATTAATGCCTATCAATTCTGCGCTGTATGCAGATTGATCCCGAACCTCTCACTGACAGCTGCTCCCTACTTTTTCCCCCTAGCCTTTAATTCCATTGCGGTCATACCTGATAGCTGATGGGCATCGCATTTATTCATGCAGCGATGTGTCTGCTTTGTACGAAATTAGTGACTATTTGGTTCATGCGTCGGTGGGGTGGGAAGGGTCCGTTCGCGCTCGGGACATGCTGCGCCCAACATGCTCCCTGGATGCTATTTCCCCTTGCTCTCTATCTTCGGCCAAACCTGAAAGGCATCATTTTGATTCCTACAACGCTGCGTCCGTTTTTCCAGGAATCAAGCTGCTCTTGGGGGGGGGGGGGGGGGGGGGGGGGGGGCATACATGCATGGGGGGGGGGGGGGGGGGGGGGGGGGGGGGGGGGGTGTTGCATGTATATTTGTGCTTTGGCCATCTGCCACTCAAGTGCCAGTGTGATGGGGATGATCATGGAAACAGTGCACGATGATAAGCCACCTAATGTGAATGTATGGGGATGGAAAATGAGTCCGTGAGTGACCCTCCAAAAGTCATTCCATTGGAGGGTGGGGGAGGCAGGTGAGGGGGGCTGCCGTCGGTACGACGGGCTAAATGCCCTAGTATATATATATATATATATATATAAAGAAATCATGGTCGTGGTGGTCGCGGTGGTCGTGGTGGTCGTGGTGGTGTCATCATCGCGTGCCCACGTGCGAAGTGTAACCGACTTGCAACCGACTTTTCGTTCACCCAACTAGCAACTCCCCGCCTAGCGGAATTTTCAAACACCAAAACTGCAGATTCGCTAAGCTAAGCGCGCGCGCTCATAGCAAGTCCACAATTGCCTCCGATACTATGACGGCAAGACATTTAGAATCAGAAGATCCTCTCCTCGGAGGTCACCAGCCGACCCTCATATGGCTTGGCATGGCGCTCGGAATAGTAGCTTTCAGTTCTTCACGGATAATGCAACCATGATGCATGGCATCGGTCATAATGGACAGGAGGGCCCGCAAAAACGCCAGCCAGCGCTCAAAGCGAGCTTGCCAGAGCAAGGAAGACAGGGAAATAGCCAACAAGCGTCGACGTGATGCCCGCGCTGCCCGATCCGAGGAGCTACGTCATGCTGGTAATCTCGCAAGGAGTCAGGAACGAGCTACCGTGCCTGAGGAGGAACACGAAGCTGGTAACCAATCCAGGCGCTAAGACGATGCTGCCCAGCCTGAGGAATTATGCTAGGATCATAATCAAGCCAGACCTTCATATCGTGATGCTTTTTTTCTCCGTCTGCGAGCGTTGCCACCATTCATCTCACGCATGCGCAATTTTGCCATGCCATCGCATCACATTCGTAGTGATTGGCATCCAGTTGCGATTAATTACCTTTGTTCAGATCGCCATGGCCATTCCGTCCCCCTGGACACTCTCGCGCTTGCCACGATCATCCCATCTTTGCAAGCTCTTTTCGTTGTATAGAATATGAAGTACGTTGCTGCGATTTTTGCTGTTCTGAGTTGATCGAGTCTCGACTGGGGCACTGTACGAGAAGACGAAGCTGCAGGTTTGTAGCCATGCAATTGCACCGGTCCGGTGTTCTCGGGGCGATCGGAATCTGAGCGACTGAGCGCTCGCAATGTTGGTAGGTTCGAAGCACAGCGGTTCCCTCTTTCTGCACGATTGAATCCCACATGGTGGAGTGAAGGGTACGAGGTAGGGAGAAGAAGATTGTGTGTGCGTGTTGGTGGTTGGGGGAAGGGAGGGTGGTGGGGGGTAAGGTGAGAGAAAGAGAGTGCGTGTGGATGGGGTGGGTGAGGGGCAGGGAGAGGTCAGAATGGGGGGGAGGGGGGGATGGTATGTGTGTGTATGACAGGGTGGGAGGCCACACCTGAAGCAGAAGGGGAATAGGTAGGGAGAAGAAGTGTGTGTGCGGGGAGGGGGGGGGGGGGGGGGGGGGGGGGGGGGGGGGGGGGGGGGGGGGGAGAGGCAGGGGAGCGTCGAGCAAGGGCTGAGATGGCTGATTTCTTGACTGTGTGTAAAGGAGTGGGGGGGGGGGGGGGGGGGGGGGGGGGGGGGCATACAAGGGCGTTACCCGTTATGTAACCCAAACCAGACTAGGACCCATGGCCTGGGTGGGGGGTGGCCACCGGCCACACGGGCTACCGTACTAGTATATATATATATATATATTATGAAGCCCGGCAGATAAATTCGTATTATATTTGTGTATTATGTATTCTACATGTATGTATATATTAGAAAGTCCTGCATGATACAAAATGGGGCTCACCTTCATCAGCTGTTTCAACCACCTTGACAACATAGCAAGGGACTCCACTTATGCGCATCCTGTGTAAGCATGAGTAGGGTTGTCCAGATACGGCTCCAAGCAAATATCTAATAAATATTTATATATACATCATCCTAGCTCCAAGTAAATATACCGTGCTGTCTCCAAGTCAATAGATCAATACATAAATACACAAATAAATAAATAGTACGCCTTATTACGTGGCGTGAGGATGAGGGGGCCAGCCCATTTGCTTGCACTGGGGCCAACCACCAAATGAGTGCTGATGGCTCCAAGTAAATATACATCCTAATGTATCCGCATTCTGTATACGTCAGTCATGAGTGATGATGAGTCAATATCGTCCTGATTCCAAGATTATCATTATTAATTATATCATACGGTATCGTGCGATATCATGCGATATATCGTACAATATAGTGATATATTGAACAACAAAATGACATTATGTACAATGTATTGATGCATCGTACTTGATCGCATGATACACCATACAAAATATAAATATGCGATTCTGCTCGCTGAAACTGGCACAGTCAGCTGTCCAGGACTGCTATAATATTGGGGTGTAGCATAGTGGCTGCCCCAATGACCTGCGTAGAAGCTGCTATGAAAAGCCGGAAAGAAAAGTCCTGCGGTAAAGTATTGCATCCCCTCTTTGTATGTATGGTACATTCGAGGGGTATGCCAAATAGGCTAAAGGGATTTGCCCAACTATTACAGGAAGGGCTAACAATAAAAGGCAATGATGAACTGAGCCCCACACAATCGGTCGAAGTCTTGTATTAATGCATTCCCTTTTACTCGAAGTACTCTCTCTTCCCCATGAGGTCAGTTTTTGTTGTTGCTACAGTCCAGGGATAGGCCAAACAGTCTAAAGGGACTTGCCCAACCGTAGCATGAGAAGATAAAACAAAAATGCACTGAGGTCATCACTGCGCATAGCCTCCCTGTAAGCTCCAGACGTCAGACTGCCCTCCACGTCACTCAGACCAACAAAAAGTTGTCACTACTACAGTGAATCCTTACATGCCCTCTAACCTACTCTTTCTTCCCCATGAGATCATCATTGCGCACAGCCCCCCTGTAAGCTCCAGACGTCAAACTAGCCTCCACGTCGCTCAGGCCCAGCTCCTGTCTCAAAGCGACAAGCTCTGGAATTAGGGATATGTTGCCCCCACGCTCGTACCTTCAGGGTCAGGGGTAAACAAAAATAAATAAATAGTACGCCTTGTTACAAAGCGTGAGGTTGAGGGGGCAAGCCCTTTTGCTTGCACTGGGACCAACCACCAGTGGTAAGCATATAACAGTTCTATGGGGCTGAGGGTTGGGGTTGGGAATTTGGGAGTTGAGGGTTGGGGGTGAAAATTGGGGTTGGGCGGGCATTTAAATATGATGGTTGTAAAGGCATTTCTGTTGAGGTGGTTCAGGTGATTGGGATGTTTGTTTTGTTTGGGCTTGGTTTGTTTGATCTCCTTTTTTTGTGTGGGGGGGAGGGGGGAGATTAAATGTATCTGAAACAAGTGAAGAGGGCCTCATGCTGGGGTGATTTGGGTTGTTGGTTGGTTTGGAGGGGGGGTGGGTGGGGGGTGGGTGGGGGGGGGGGGGGGGTATGCTTGTACAGAGACTGGGTATGCACCATTCCACTGTTAATGTTAGGGGTCTTGGGCCTAAACCCTTTTATTTGGCTCTGAAGGGTGCATTATAGGTGAGAGGGTTGCTGCAGGGAGGCTGAAGAAAAGGGTGACAGAGGCCCCCTAAATGTGCAGTGTTCCTTAGTAAAATCTCGGATGTATGTATATTTACAGTCCAGGGGTAGCCAAATAGGCTAAAGGAACTTGCCCAACCTGAAAAGCAGGAAAGGCGGTATAAAAAACAAGCATCGGTGAACTGAAACTCCAAAAAACCCCGCAACAAAGGCAACTGAACCCTAAAGAAATTGTAAAACAAGCCTTGCTGAAATGAACCCCCAAAGAACCCAACTGAAGCCAAACAAATTGTAAAACAAGCATTGGTGAACTGAACCCAAACAAATCGTAAACGACGGGGGCCCGGACTAGTAGTAAAACTCACGCATGGTGCAAAGGCAAGCCCTTGGCTCCCCCCCCCCCCCCCCCCCCCCCCCCCCCCCCCCCCTCCCTAAACCAATCAACCAACCAACCAACCAACCAATAAACCAACCAACCATCCAACCAACCAACCAACCAAACACATCACCCCTCACCCCCCCTCCAGCCTCCCTGGCCACACCGACACGAATACTCACCATATTTCTTACCCCCCACCCCACTAATAAGAACTTAGTAAAACTCACGTATATTTTGGTGGTTGGCCCCAGTGCAAGCAGCGGGGATGGCCCCCTCAACCTCGCGCCTCGTAATAAGGGGTGCTATTCATTTATTTACTCAGGTATGGTGCAAAAGTAGGCCCTTGAATTCGCCCCCTTTCCATGCCCCCCCTCCCTCCCCTCCCTCCAACCCCCTTGGCCGCACCCACACGAATACTCACCTAATTCTCCTTACCCCCCCCCCCCCCCCCCCCACCCACCCACACACACACTAATAAGAACAAGTAAATTGTAGAACTCACGTATGGTGCAAAAGCAGACCCTTGGCTTGGCCTCCTTTCCCAGCCTGGGACTCTGCTATCTTGATCACCTCATGGGCCTTCATTGAGTTGGGCCACCTGCATGATAGGGGCAGGGTTTGGTTTAGGGTTTAGGAATCCGATAGAACACCTTCCCACCTGCAGGGTAGGGGCATGGTGTTCCACTGTATGCATTTGTTTTTGCATTACACTGTTCCAATGTATATATTTATTTTTGCATTACACTGGCGCACAAACACACACACTCATGGAAGACCACACATTCATATGCGGCCAAACTTACGTAATCCAGTTGGAGAATGTGGCACCGTCTGGTTTACCCGATCGCCGCAGAGCATGGGTCCATCCATCACCTCCCCAGCGGCGAACATTGTATGCGTGGTATTCCTCTCCCTCTGGCTGGGTTGCCGGGTCAATGACGAATGAGTGCCTGTTGAATGGGGTTTTTTAATTAGTATTATAAGTAACAACAAAAAATAACATAATATAAAATAAATAATAACATAATATACGGATATACTATATTAAAATCATATTACAACATCATCTATTAATATCATATTTTTAGTAGTATATAAGCATATTTTCCTATTTTTCCTATATAAGGTACTCCTTATCTGCAGTAGTATATTTTCCCTATTTGTCCTATTTTTCCTATATGAGATACTCCTTATCTGTAGTAGTAGATTTGTCCTCTCCCTCAGCCTGGGTTTCCATTGCCATGTGAAAGACAAAAAATTGCCTGCTGAATTATTGTTGAATGGGTAGGCTAAGCTCGTATTTTAACAAACATGTTATTATGTATTTATAAGAAGTTGTTATTTTCACCCCTAGGCCCCCTCCCCCCACGCCAACCCCACCCCAACCCCCTGCCCCCGCCCCCACTTTGAGGCCTCATACCCGGCCACCCAGGCTGTAACACGTAATGGAAGGGGGTCCATAAGCATCAAGTTGTCAAGACCTTTCCAACCATGCAACCAAAATTGAAGAATACAAAGTTTGGACAAAGTTCTTCAGTTTTTATTCCTTTTACAACTTTCTTGGGCGCTCTGCAGTCCTTACCCTTGGAGGAGATCACCCAGGTATGACAAGAACTGAGGGCGTTATCTATCTGTCTATCTATTATAATCATCATCAGCATGGCTTGATTAACTCAATAGTATCTCATAGTATATACTATATACTATAAACACATACTAGATGCTCATACTATATACCATATACACATACTAGATGCTCATACTATATACTATATACACATACTAGATACTCATACTAGATACTATATACTCATAGTATAATGTAGCCTCATACTACATACTATATACTATATACTCGTAGTATTATGTAGCCTGATGATCCGCTTGGGTGTGGTGTGTGTGTGTGGTGTTTTGGTGTGTATGTGGTGTGTATGTGGGGTGTGTGTGGGGTGTGTGTGTGGGGGGGTGGGGGGATGGGTGGGGGGGGGGGGCTTGACCGCAGGCTCGACTGCTTTAGGAACCTCGTTGGGGACCAGAATTCAGAACGCGCATCTGACCAGCTCGTGCTCGGCGCTCATGCGAAGCAGGGTGCGAAGGTCTGGATAGCGTTCAGCCTGGATGAACCTTCCAGAACATCCACCAATTACACCCTGTGTATAACCGACTAACGACAGCAGATTTGAACTCATCTCGCCGAGCCCTGCTCAATGGTCACGCTCACAAAATCTCACTGACGAGGAAGTTACAAAATTGTCAAATAAAGTTAGAAAATTGTCGGACCCTATCCCAGTCTGAAGTAGTTTTTCTTTTGCAAATCAGTGTTATTGTAAATGAAACTATAACTGTAAATGAAACTTTAGCCTATTAGGCAGTCTCTTTAGCCTATTTTGGAAGTCCGTTTACCCTATTTCGGCAGTCCATTTAGCCTATTTGGCTTAACCGTGGACTGTAACTACATATATACATACATACGCCTGTATCCAGCAGCTTCTAAGCAGCGCCCTTAGATGGTTAGTCGGCCAAATCTAACGCTGCCTAGTGCACCTGGGAGACATAATTAGCTTCCCAACTTTGATGAAATCTTGGGGCTTGGCCCAGTGGCTGGCTCAAGGAGCTGCCAAGAAGCTGCAAAGAAAAGCCAAACAAAAAACCTCTCATGTTGCACCAGTTCACTTAAACACCAGGGTTTGTTTCCTGCGCCCATTGTTGAACCTATGCTTCACTTTCTCAAACAACTCAACACACTACATGTTATGACTTGTCCCACCAGTTAACTTGAACCTCTGGGTTACTTGTATCCTGCGCCCATTTTTGGAGAGCCTTGTCTAGTCCCTGGTACCCCACGTGGCACCAGGGGCATGCCAGATCACTCCAAACATCCACCTGAACATACCAACAACAGTTTTATAAGCAAAACATCGGAACAATATTCCAACTCTTGTTTGCTTCCAAAGCCCAATTGGGGGGGGGGGGGGGGGGGGGGGGGGGGGGGGGGGGGGGCTGGTCTCTGGCACTCCATGTGGGACCAGGGGCATGCCAGATCAATCCAAACATTCATATGCACATACCAACAACAGTATTATAATCAAAACATCTGAATCATATTCCAACTCATGTTTGCAGGGGCATGCCAAACATCCAGCTGCACATACCAATGAACCAGAGGATCAAGTTAAGTGATGCAACATCAGAATTTTTGTTTGATTTGTTGAATCAGAATATCTTAATAACACTCAAACACATCATGCTAATGATTTGTTGGGGACCAGTTCATCTAGTGTTTCTTTATTCTACCCGGCCTGGTAAGCTAGATCTGATCTTGATTGTTGAAGGTTGGGCAAGGTCCCTTTACCCTATTTGGCTACCCCTGGACTGTGCTCATACCAACACATACACAAGCCAACAGCACATGCACATACAAATACCAATACAGACACATACACATACCAACAGCACAGTCATTGAGCAGGTCAACAGGTACAACGTATCTTAAGCTAAACATTCTGATACAGACTAGAATGGTGGCACCATAATACCGTCACATTGAAGTTATAGAAGTACCCGAGAACCCTTTTTTAGTCAGGTGTCCAGCATTTCTTCTGGTATCCATATGCAGCAGCTTCTAGGCAGCTCCCTTTGCCCGCCCTTGAAGCTCGCCAGTGCTTCTGAAATCTGACATGACAGGCAGTCTTGTGCAGCTGAAATCTGACATGACAGGCAGTCCCGTGTAGCTGAAAACTTTGCACTTGACCCAGTGACTGTCTAATAGAGCTAGCTGGAAGCTGCCACGAGTACCCCCCAAAAGAACCAGTGCATCCTCCCCCATGAACCTGGGGCTGGCAGATTGAGGGCACCCACCAGTGCTTTTTGTTTCAGATTTATGTAGGCCAGGTTAAGTAGCTACTTGGGATACTCTAGCCTGATCCGATAATTGTTGCGTAGCCATCGCATGGCGGAGCTCGGAGCCCAAGGGGTTGGGGGGGAAGCGCCAAACCCACGAGTCCCCATGCAACGCCCCCGAAAGAAACAGCGATGAAGCATCCACAGGTTGACAGGTGCGGGATATTCTAGAATCTCCTTTTAGTCAGGTGTTATATAGCGTATGTTGTTACAGTCCAGGGGTAGCCAAATATTCTGAAAGGGCTTGCTCAACCATGATGTCATGAGGGGCTAGCCAGAAAACGCACTGATGACCTAAACCTCAAACAACTGTTTTACCGACGGAGGCCCTGAGTTCGTGCTACAGTGATAAATTATTTGTGCAATTCTCATCTAGCTTTTTAATAAAGTAACGCCTCAAAATTGTTTCCTACCTGTCCACCCCAGAATATGTCGCATACGTTTAGATGACAGGTTGCAAGCAAAATTAATCATGCATATCGAGCATAGCTTATATTGTCAGCTTATAATCGTATAATTAAATTATCACTGTAGCATGAAATCAGGGCCCCCGTCGGTAAAACGATTGTTTGGGGTTCAGTTCATCAGCGTTTTTTCGTCTTATCCCCTCCTGTCACAGTTGGGCAAGTCCTTTTAGGCTATTTGGTCTACCCCTGGACTGTAACAACAACAAAAACAGCTACGCGCAACAGCCTCTAGGTAGCCCCCCTTACTGGCTAT
The DNA here is from genome assembly GCA_013435795.1 of Chlamydomonas sp. ICE-L. Classification (NCBI taxonomy): domain Eukaryota; kingdom Viridiplantae; phylum Chlorophyta; class Chlorophyceae; order Chlamydomonadales; family Chlamydomonadaceae; genus Chlamydomonas; species Chlamydomonas sp. ICE-L. Next base: position 4,144,811 of record JACBWV010000234.1, read on the forward strand.
TGAGCCAAACCAAATGTGGCATAGTGCACCTTGAAGCAAACACAACTAGCTGTCCAGAACTGCTGAAATATTTGGGTTTTGCTCAGTGGCTTGCCCAAGGAGCTGCCTAAAAGCTGCTGCTCGTAGCCGAATATATAAGGTCTGATACCAACACTAAATGCAATAATACATGTCGACTCGTATTATTGGCAAAAACACAGGCAATGTAATTATGAACTGTTGACACTGATGTAAGGTTGGCCAAGTCCCTTCAGCCTAATTGGTTACCATCTCACCTGAACTGTAACATACATCCATGTTTACACTCATTCACTGCATGCAATTCTAATCATGTATAATTGTCTTGAATATTTAAGGTTGGGCAAGTCCCTTCAGCCCAATTGGCTACCCCCTGGACTGTAACATGCATGCATACACACATTCAACTCCTTCAGCTATCCACCTGCACGCGCATAGTCCTTCCAGAAGGTTCCACGGTTCCCGATGCTTGGATAGCTGAATTCGAACGGGGCATGGACCCGTGACGAGGATGCATGGGCTGCATGCGGACTAGTCGTGATCGATTTCGCAGGACGGTCAAGGGTGGGCGTGCAACAGGCTGGCTGTTCCTCTGGAGCGCTTGCATCTAATCTGAGATATGAGAAGCTTATAGATGCGTTGGGATCGAGATGAAGGGCGGTGTTAAATGCAAACTGCGAGGAGGAGTTGCGGATCAGGGGGGCTGCAACTTGGCCAACTTAACGGACATGGTTTCGCTGGGTTCCCTACGAGAGGTCGCGAGAGGTGCTGAGCAGGGAACCCTGGTGCAGGGATGCAGGGTTCCCTGGTGCTGAGGTCCGTAGTTGGAAAGGGGTAGTTGGTTATAATAAAGGCTGACGTCAGCCGTTAGGGTTATGTACCTAATTTATCTCGGAGGGCCTATGAGGTCTTGGTGGAAACAGGGCCCCCTGGATGGAACTTGGAAATCGTCAACTCTATCCGCGAGCTCAGTCGAACTCGCCGAGCAATAGCTTGGTTATCTGAAATGCATGGCCTTTCAACGTCTTGTAACAATAATTCATTCAGATAGGTCACATGGAGCATCAGCACCGCGGTCTAGAAAATGCACAGATTAACTAACCCCCAAACAATCGTTTTACCGACGGGGCCCTGAGTTCGTGTTACAGCGGTAATTCAATTTACCAGGTAGACTCTGACCGCAGATGATGACCAACCTGAAGGCTGAAAAACCATACAATCAAAATAAAACCTACAAGGCGCACTCGAAGCATCAAAAGCTTCCGTGTTGGGCTAAAGTCCTGCTAAGGTTGGAATTTCAAGCAAACGGGCTGCCCCCCCTGAACCTCACGCCTGGTAATTAGGCGTAATCTGTATTTATTTATTTATCCTGCAAGAAGGAACTCTCTGCTTACGGAGAAGCAACTACTTAGCACGAGGTCAGGCCCCCCCGTGTTGTTTGGGGTTCAGTCCATCATTTCCTTTCCGTTCAAGCCCCTCCAGTCACGGTTGAGCGAGTATCTTCGGCCTATTTGGCCTACCCCTGGAATACATACAACTTGGACTCGAAACCCTCCAGACAGCAATTTGGCTGCTCGCCGTCTTCGGAAGTAACTTAATTATCAGGAAACAGGAACAACATGGAGAGGGCCAGAGGGGTTCCTACCATGTAAAAATCACAGGCCTGGACTATTGGACGTGCAATTACAATATCTGCAGCCCTGTGATTGCATTATGTTCCCTAAACTCTAAACCCTTTCCTAGTCAGGCCTTTGTAAGCCCAAGACAAGCCCACACCAGATACATGAATTCAATTAAAGAACTGCTCCAAAATCAAATGCTAACCAATTATGTCAGTCAACGATATTAAGAAAACATGATCGTCGTGATTAGTTCCTGTAGTTTTTAAGATGCAAAGGTGTCCAAAACACAACATTTGGCGATTCCTTTAGATACTCAGATAAATTGTGGTCAAAATACTACATTCAGTCATCCATGTGGCTTGTTAGATGAATGGTGGTCAAAACACCAAAGTCAGTGAATGAAATAAAGTCAGTGAGCGAAACAAAGTCAGCGAATGATACAAAGTTGGCGAATGAAACAAAGTCAGTGAATGAAACAAGCAAGTACAACTGTGGACACTTGTTCCAAGATGAATAAACGCATCCAGAGTACAACTCTCAGAACACATGCTGCAACTGGATGAATACATATTCACAATACTGATCTTCATTTTTATCTTGCGCTATTCCCAGTATTAAAATGTCTACATGCTGTACTGTACAGTGCACTGGTACTGTGCGGTGTATTGGTGCTGTACAATGTATTTGGTACTGTAAATTGTACTGGTAAAGTAAAGTGTATTGGTAATGCATAGTTTTCGGTACTATACAATTTGTTGATACTGCACGGTGTAGTAGTCCTGCACAGTACTATGTATTGGTTGTACACAGTGTATGCAGAGTATTGAAGGGTGCATACACTGTACTGGCCCACATGTACAGTACATGCATCCTGTTCAGGGTACATGCATCCTTTGCAGTAGAGACAAGTGCTTATCTTTTTGGCTACGATAAGCAACTTCTAGGCAGCTCCCTGCTCCAGCGACAAGGGGACTCCCCAACATTTCTCCAGTACTGGTCATGTCAGCTTCCAGATCAGAATCCATTTGTTCCAGATCACAGCATTCATATTGCTTAACCCATTTTATTCATTCATTTCATTGTCATAGACAGGTCATAGTCAGACAGTCATAGACAGGCCGCATATAGGCAGTCGTAGACACGCCATAGACAGACAGTCATAGACAGGTCATAGTTGACCGAAGACAAGCCTGCTGCACATCATACGGGGGGGGGGGGGGGGGGGGGGGTCTTCCAACCATCTGTATTCTTGATCTCCACTGTTTCATTTCTGGCGGAGTCCCCCCTCCTTGGGGGCAGGAGCCCCCAGATTCACCCCATTGTCCGTTTGTCTGACCGACGACCGAGACAAAGCCTGACACGCCAGAAAACTGTCTCATAAATGACTGGCTACAGTCAGCTCTATCGTTGCCTCCTGTCGTCTCGTAGCCAACACTCTCCGCCAATTTTCCGCTTTTCTTGCAGCGCTGTATATGACTTGTTGGGCTATGCAAAGCAGCTTTTGCCCAGCTCCATTAGCCTGTGACTGAATCAAGCCCACAGATTACTGCTGCATTGGAATACCTATCATGCCAGCTTTCAGACATGCTACATAGCTTCAGGTTTGTCCCAAGGGTGGGTGAAAGAAGCTAACAAGAAGCTGCAACGCTTAGCCCCTCCAACGAAACAAATCTCTGCTCTCAAGCTCCAGGGGGGGGTTACCCAAATCAAGCCACGCCAACCGCCGTAGTTCAGATCCCTGCCCTCAAGCTCCAGGGGGTGATGTCAGCTTGTGTTTCCTTTATTGTACTCTATCAGTTGGTATGGACCAAGCAAGATCCCGTTGTGGCCGTATGGGCTGCGCGAAGCAGAGAAATGGGAAAAGGTTAAGCAATTACATTACATGACATAACATAACATAACATAACATTACATTGCATTGCATTGCATTGCATTACATTACATCGCATTGCATTACATTACATTACATTACATTACATTACATTACATTACATTACATTACATTACATTACATAATATTATATTACATTACCATAGGCAGGCCAGTGTTGACCTTAATTGAGCGACGTCATATACATCTTGATTGTCTGAGGTTGGGCAGGTCCCTTAGCCTATTTGGCTACCCCCGGACTGTAGCAAACAAGACAAACAGCATCTCATACTCCCACACTCTTACGAGCCTTATCACTGCTGGTGCTTACCCTAGTGTTGGGAGCTTGGTAATGTTGGCATCATCAACCTCCATAGTTGCACCACCCTCCATAGGTGCGCCACCCTCCACAGGGGTTGCCACGGACCTGCGCCTCATCATCATCCCAAACTCTGCAACGGCTTTGTGCATTGGAACATCAATGGTACGCCTCCTAAACATCAGCATGGCTGATGCTGTATGCTGGGGTGCGCCCGAGCCTATGTTGGTGCTGTTGCGGGTGGCAGGATGAATAGAGGGGCCAACAGAACGACGACGTCCAATAGTGTTATCTACTCCCATTGCTGTGCTGCTGGGTTCAAAGCTCTTGTTTGGGGAGAGGGGAAGGGACTCTGCATAGGTCATCAAGTGTCTCTTTAAATTATAACCCTTCCGGTGATCTAGAGCTGATCTGGATTGCTCGAGGTTGGGCGGCAGGGTTCAAGGTCCCTATAGCATATTTGGCCGCCACTGGACTGTGACATACATACACAGGACAAGAAAATGGGATTCTATGTATGAATATTCATTTACCTAACCATACATTGGGGTCACTTTGTCAATACGAACCTGCAAATATATAGGGGTCGGCTATATTATATAATAATTAATATTATATAATATTAGATAAATACAAACATGCACACACACTAACACATACAAATGCACACAAACACATACATACAAACACACACAGACAAACACACACACTAACACACACAAAAAACGCGCACACACACACAAACACATACAATAATACAGATTAACACACACACACATACATACATACACACACAAAACACATACAGACACAAACACACATACAAACGCGCGCACACACACACACACAAGCGCATACAAACACACACAAACACATACACACACACACATTCACACGCGTGCGCACACACACACACATTCACACGCGTGCGCACACACACACACACAAACACGCACACACACACATACAATGATACAGACACACAAACAAACACACGCATACAAACACATACAGACCAACGCGCATAAACAAAAACACACATACAAGCGCACACACATACACACACAAACACACATACAAATGCACACCCAAACATACACAGCTCCTGATCACCCCTCCACAACCACTCTACAATCTCGTGGAGCCAACTCTGAGCATCAGATTTCCCCTTCGATGTATGGAGTGCATGTCCCATAGATAAACAGAATGTGCAGCTACTTAAAAAAAAACTAAACTTGCATAATTAACTTTCTCACACTACTAAAATTAGAGCTAGTGCACCTTGGAGCTGCCCAGAAGCTGGTGCTTGTAGCTTTCTATAGTGATTTAGACACAGCTTTGCTACAAAACCTCTTTTGCCTAAGCTTACAATGCTCGGCCACAATGTTGATTGAGCATTCGGCCACGGGCCTGTTCATACGATAGTTCCGCTTTTCCAGTTTCGCGTTTCAAATGCTTTTTTTTATTTTTGTAAGCATCCAGATTGGCTCCCAAAAAATCCGGCTCCATTAAAGGCCTAGTTACTTTACAACATATTGGGTACTGTTTTCAAAAAAATGATTTGGACAACTAAATCTGACTAATATTGAACTAATATTAGTTTAATGTTATATAATATTATATAATATTAGTTTTGTTCCCAATAATATTAGTTGCCGATCCCTACAAATATATCATCAGCCCATCCTGAATATCAATCGATAATTCCCTTCATCCCTATAGTCCCTTTAGACCCCCCCCCACCCACCCCACCACCACCACCACCACCACCACACACACACACACTGTGCCACACATGCTGTGTCTTACACAACATCCAAGTAGTCTAGAATTATCTTGATTGCTTTTGTGAGGTTGGACAAGTCTGTCTAGCCTAATTGGCTTCCCCCTGGACTGTAACATGCATACTAATACTGTGTCATTCATACCTGAATCTGAGATGGGAGGAGGTCTTTGAACCAAGTTCCTGTGGCCCAGAGCATGCGAGTCGGAGGTGCGAGGCAATCTGGCTTGGCTTCCCTTCTGCCCATTTGGGGACATCAGGTGATGCGTTAGGTTTGAAAAATGATTAGGCCTCTCCTCTCCACCCTCACGGGGGGCTGAGGGGGGCTGTGGGCTCAGGGGGTCAGCGAGTCCCTGCAGGGAGGTGACCAATGGGGAGGGATGTGAGGGGGGCTGTGGACTCAGGGGGCCAGTGAGTCCCTGCAGGGAGGTGACCAAAGGGGAGAGATGTGAGGAAGGCTTTGGATAAAGCGCAATGGACCAGCTGTGTCTCCCTCTCTTCACCGATGCCCTAGGGTCCCCAAAGTTTAAGCCCATGTATGTTTATTTTTGTATATTTCATGTGAAGATGGATTCATCACATTGTGTATGGGCTGCAGTTGGGCCTTTTTACAAGTAATTTAATGATGTGGTGCATGGCCATCCTTTTGCTGGGTTCTCCTTGTATTCCCATGCCTAAAATTTGATGTAAATAGGCTATTCACGTTACACACACAAACCAAGGGTGGAACTTAAAAACGTACAAGTGAACGGACCAAGTTGCAAGCTATGGTTGGGTGCCCATGTGGCCTGTTTGGGGAATACATGGAGTACACATCCATAGGAGGTAGAGCTACAAGGTGTGCAACATGTGCCATGTACTTGCAGATATATGCCACATGACACTGCCTAGGCACCCCCATTAAGGCTTGCCTATGTGGGGAGTGCTCATGGTCCCCATGAAGCCGAGCTAGACCTTCCCCCCTACATGTAGGTGTACCCTATGCATCCCCCAAGTATGCTCTGTGGCTACCTAGACAAACCTTGCAACTTGGTCCGATGACTTAACCATTTGAACGTCGCACACCGGGAATAGATCACCAGCCTGGCTCTGACCCGAGTTCCGATCTCGCTCCACCACCGAGCCTGGCCTTAGACATGGAGCTGTCTGAGAAGATGCAATTAAAGTTGAGCCCAAGTACTCTTGCTATGATGCAGTATGGAAGATGAAATTCGCCGAAAGCGTCGTTGCCCTTACATAAAAGTGGCGCCATGGGCCTAAGCTCTGTGCGCCCTACCCTACCACCACATCACATATCCATCACCACACACCACCCACCTACCATCACACCCCACCCCAAAAAGGCTACCCTGTTTGGACAACCTCGCCGACTTGGCATGGCCCCCTCGGGCGCCCCCCCCCCCCCCACACACCACCACCCCACCACCACCACCACCACCAACTCCACCTCACCCCATCCCTACCGAGTCCAAAGAGATCCGCCTAGGCTTCCTCACACCAGGAGCAACAAGGCCTGGTGGGCGACTGGGCCCCAGCTTGGCATGTACCATCGCCACATATGTATGAAGATCAGCAGAGCCCCCCAGGTGCGCCATGCAAGCCACAGTACTCCCACCTCCACCTTCTCTTCCACCTCCAGCTCTAGCGTCCACCGGCTGGTCCCCTCTCCTTGGGCTGACCCCCCCTTCTTGTGGTACGCCTCCTCGGAAGGGGGAAGGCCGGTCCCCATAGGTCTTCCCCTTCGAAGGTTGGCTGGGAGAGAGGGGGGGGGCTCCTTTGGGTGAGGACAGGGACGGGGTGGACAAGCCACCAAGGGATGCAGGAACTTCTCCTGTGCCCTTCAAAGGCTGGGTGGGAGGGTGGGGATGCCCCCCCATTGGAGAGGACAGGGATGGGGTGGACAAGCCACCAAGAGATGCATGACCTCCCCGCGCACCCGTGGGGCTGACCATGTCCCGCAGCGGGTTTCTATGCCTCATGGTGGGGCACGAGCTGCGTTCAACTACACTCTGGGTGGGGTCAGCAGTATCATCATCATCATCATCAGCAGCAGCAGCAGCACCAGCACCAGCAGAGCTAGCTAGACCCATGAATGGATTCACTCTCCTTCCAAAGGTTGGGCACGAGGCTCGCTCCACTTCCACAGGCTCATCCAGGAGCTTCGCCTTGCGGCCGGCGTTGCTGCCAGGGCTAGTTGCCTCCTTCTGCTTGCAATGGGCAGCACCACTCTGAGCGTGGTCAGCACTGCTGTGTTCGAAGACACTTTTTGTGTCCGCCGTCCAGGTGCTCTGGGAGGTTGGGATGGTGAGCCTGTAGCTCAAGGGGCGAGCACCCCTTATGTACGAGCCATTGCTGCCAGGGCTAGTTGCCTCCTTATGCTTGGAATGGGCACCTCCACCACCAGCATTAGCACCAGCACCAGTACCACCAGCATTAGCAGCACCAACAGCAGAGCTAGCTAGATCCATGAATGGATTCACTCTCCTTCCAAAGGTTGGGCACGAGGCTCGCTCTACCTCCACAGGCTCATCCAGGAGCTTGGGGGGAGAGCAACGGCCAGGTGGCTTGGTCTGATGCGGAGGCTCATCCAGGAGCTTGGGGGGAGAGCAACGGCCAGGTGGCTTGGTCTGATGCGGAGGCTCAACCAGGAGCTTAGCCTTGAGGCCAGTGTTGATGGCCGCTGCAGCCCTCAGAGCTTGGGGGGAGAGCGAAGGCCAGGTGGCTTGGTCTGATGCAGAGGGGTCTGCGTCAACACCAGATGAGTGAGCATCTGAGTCTGAGGCATCAGAAGACTGATGACCAGACTTTGGGGTTAGACGAGACACAATAACCTTTCCCAAAGCTCCGTCTCCATGCTTTGGGTTTGCTTTCAGAGCAGAGTTGAAGCTGGGTGGCTTCCACACAACTTTTGTAATGTTTTTCTTGTTGAGGGCTGCTAGTGCCTCCTTGGCCATTTGGCTTGGCTCCGACATAGTCTGGGCGCGCTCCTCATTGTGCTGGGCCTCAAACTCATCCAGCCAGGCCTGGCAAGAGGGTCAAGACAGGAGGGGAGAGGGTCGTCATGCTGCTTCTTTGCGTATACACATGCACACGGATACACACAAAGACACAGATACACACAACACACACAGGCAAAGATACACTCGACACACAGACACAGGGATACACACAAAGACACACACACGGAGACACACGGAGACACATACACACAAATTCCAGCACATAACACACAAACACACACACAAATCCCACCCAACCACCCACAAACACAAACACACACACAAAAAAACATACACCCACCCCACCCACACACGCATGAATTCCCTATCCTACCCCATACCTACCCGTGCATCAGGACCAAGTGAGGCCAGGCATGAGGTGTAAGGTCCATACTCAGGGATGTCATGCTCAAGTTTTAGCCCGCCCATAATGCTGCTCAACTTGGTCTTAGGGTTTGAGTTGATCAGCGAGGAATCATCAGCTGGGCTGTTATAAGTAACCAGGTAGTTGAGCGCCATATCTTTCATCTGTTCCACCTCACTTGGGCTCTCTACCTTCCCTCGTGTCTTGTTGGCAGCCATCCATACACCCAAGGACTTCTCCGCCTGATCCAAGGCATGGGAACTTGGTCAGGTGGTTTTGGTGTGGGGTGTGGGTGTGGGTGTAGGTATAGGGTGTAGGTGTAGGTGCAGATGTAGGTGTGGGGTGTAGGTGTGGGATGTAGATGTACGTGTGAGGTGTAGTTGTATGTGTGGGTGTGGGGTGTAGGTGTGGGTGTGGAGTGTAAGTGTGGGTTGTAGGTATAGTTGTGGGGTGTAGGTGTAGGTGTGGGGTGTAGGTGTGAGGGTAGTAGTGCAACGTGTGGATACAATATGGCAAGAATCAAAGTATCTTAATATGTTACAGTCCAGGGGGTGGTGAATTAGGCTAACATGACTTGCCCATCCTCATATAAAAAGGTAATTATCAATAAATCACATGCTGGAGGCAGTATTGCAAGACCAGACTATATCTCCACAATGAGGTCCCTCTCAAGGGGCTTTCCTTGCCAGTATTTCTTTTTGAGGTTACACATAGCAGCTTCTAGACAGCTATTTTCCCCTGTGCTGGAGCTAAACCTGAAGCTAGCTAGTGCGTCTGGAAGCTGATATGATGGGCACTCCACTGCAGCTACAAGATTTGGGTTTGACCCAGTGGCTGGATAATGAAGCGGGTGGGAAGCTGCTATGAGTATCCCAAACAAGTCCTAGGCAGCATTGCTAGCGAAGCGGCAAATTGGCGGAGAGTGTTGGCAAGGAATCGAGCGGGCCGAAGCCACTTAGGTACGAGACTGTTGACTGACATGTCATACTTTGTCTCGTTTGCACGTCGGTCTCACAAACAAACAAACGGACAAGGGGTGACCCTGGGGGCTCCCGCACCCCAGAAGAGAGGGCCCCGCCAAAAAGAAACAATGTTCCCTTGCCAATTCTTAGGCCGCCAACCTCTCCATGCTCCTCTACTACATCCCAAAACACATGCAGAAGTACTGTGAGCCCCAGGAAACTTGGTGATGTAAGGAGTTTGTATTAAATCTATTACCCTTATAACTTGGAGAGAACACATATTCCACATACACTTACTTATTAAATTAAAAGGATCATATTAAATGCATAGCAAGACTGCGTCTCTGAGCTCAAAAATTTAATGTTGAATCGGATACGGGTACTTCTCTTTGCAGGTGCATTGATTGACGGTAGAATAGTGGTAAAAGATTAATGCATTTCATGTTAGCATGTCCTTTATATGCTCAGGATAGTGAACATATGTTTGAGAATCTAAATTAGACCTGAATTGTTTGACAAAGACTCCAGCATGAAGCTGGTAATGAATTCTGGTTCCTTCAAAGGATGGTAATATCTAACACATTTTATAAAAATGCGATAATAATCGCACAATTAAACCATCATCCCATGTGAGATGATGATTTAATTATGTTGTTGGATTAAATTATCACTGTAGCAAAAACTCAGGGCCCCCATCGGTAATAAGATTGTTTGGGGTCCAGTTCATCAATGCTTTTTCTTTTGAAGCCCTTCCTATCATGGTTGGGCAAGTCCCTTGAGCCTATTTGGCCCAACCCTAGACTGTAACATACATACACAGAAGGCAGCATTGCAAGGTCAGACCCTACCTCCACAATGAGGCCTCGCTCAAGGGGCTTTCCTTGTCCATACTTGAGCGCTATCATGTCCCTCACAACGCCGAACTTGGAGAATTCAAGTTGCTGTTGAGCCAAGCTCTCCAAAGGAGCGTGATTGGGAGGGGGTGCTCTGTTGTTGGTGATGACTGTAACAACGGTGGGGGGTTGGGGTTTAGTGGTTAAGGTTGGTGCTGACTGCAGCAACGGTATAGTACAGAGAGCTGCCTGACATGTGTGTGTGTGTTTGATTGTGTCTGTGGGTGTGGGTATGGGTGTGGGTCTGCATTTGTGTTTGTTTGTTTGTTTGTTTGTTTGTTTGTTTGTTTGTTTGTGTGTGTGTGTGTGTGTGTGGGGGGGGGGGGGGGGGGCAGGGAGTTAGCTACCACTTAAGTTAGCCTCCATTCACGTTTAGGGGGTTTAGTATTTAGGGTTTAGCGGTTTAGTATTTAGGTTTTGATTCACAGGTTTAAGATTTAGGCAGATTTAGGGCTCAGATTCTAGGTAGGTTTAGGTTTTACTTCAGTGGAGGCTAACTTCAGTGGAGGCTAATTTCAGTGGAGGCTTACTTAAGTGGAGGCTAACTTGTCCATACCTGCAACAACTGTAGCAGAATCAGCTAGCTCATAAGAGAAGCGTTTGAAGAGCTCGCAGTGACCTCTCTGCCCCTGTTGGTGCTTGAGGAGCATGTAAAAGAGCTTCAGGTAGAGGGACAAGGTCTCACAAATGTCGGCTGGCCCCTTCAGAGTGTCCCATACCCTAAGGGTTCTGGGGTCTTGCTCAACCTGGTCAGCGTTCCACAGTAATGCCTCATACCTGTGTATGCGAGAGAGAGAGAGAGAGAGAGAGAGAGAGAGGGGGGGGGCAAGAATAAAGTTACCAGACCGCATTATCGGAAGTTGTTTCCCCCCCCCCTAAGGTCTCCCCCCCCCCCCCCTTTCCCCCCCCCCCCCCCCCGCCTCTACTTTGAGGCCTCATACCTTCCAGGACACCTAACAATTAGGCCCTGGGTGTAACCGACTAACGACTGCAAATTCATACTCCACTTGGCAGCCCACCAAAAAAGCTTGTATTATTCATATGTGTGTGTAACTATATCTGTGCAGTTCACCACAAATATTTGTTAAGTCATACGTGTATGTGTTTGTAAGTATATATGTGCAGCCCACCAAATGTGTGTATAAGTCATATGTGTAAGTGTTTGTAAGTACATATCTGCAGCGCACCAAACATGTGTATTTCTTATGTGTGTTTGTTAGTAAATATGTGCAGCCAGTTTGTTAGCCATGTACTTACATGATCTTACACGCTGCCTTGAAGTCACCCACATGCAGCTTCCATGCGCACAGATCAGTCATGGCCTGCCACTCTCCTTTCAAGGGTGCAGGCACTAGCTCCGCCTCTCCGTAGTTCATATTCCCGTGTTCTATTTTGGCAATGTACAGCGTGAAGTGCTCTGCCAGATCATGCAAGCCCATACGCTCCACAAAGGCCTGCATCCTGACCAGGTTGTTGACTAGCGCCTCAGTAGTCATTACGACAGGGCGCCGGTAGAGTGCCTCGTTTTGTCGCTGGCTCTGCATCCACCACATTTCAAACTCAATGATAGTGACTCCATCCTTTGTCTCCCTCTTTGATTGCTTGAGAACCTTGTCCGCCTCCTCCTTCTCAAATCCAGCCAGCTCCAACACTTCCAGAAACTGCCCTTCGTCGAGAACGCCCTTGCCCTCCGTGTCATACAGCCGGTATATGTCCTTGATCTCCTCCAGCATGTCAGTGTTATCATGCAGCTCAGGAATCTCATGAAGCACCTGCATGTATGTATGTATTATATTATATGCATATATGTATGTATTACAGTCCAGGGGTAGGCCAAATAGGCTAAAGAGACTTGCCCAACCGTAACAGGAAGGGCTATACAAATGAAAGCATTGATGAACTGAACTCGAAACAATCGTTTTACTGACGGGGGCCCTAAGTTTTTATAAAAAGTATTATTAAATCATCATCCCACATGAGATGACAATTTTATTGGTTGATTTTTGTCGCATTAAAACAGATTTTTCCAGCCTTGAGAGGAATCAGGATTCATGATCAGCTTCATGCTGGAGTCTTTATCAACCAATTAAGTTTCATTTTCAGTTTCTCAAAAACATGTTTTCTTAAGCACCTGCTGCAGGTGGCCATACTCTCCAATATGCAGCATGGCTCCGCAGTACTGAGCCAATTCCTCCAGCTTTGAACTCCACCGAAGGCGTGAGCGCACATGCAGTGCTAGCACATCCTTCAGCAGCCTACAGAACAGCTTCATGCCAACACAAGACTTGACCTGACTCATGATTCTTGATGCATCTTTGGAATCCTTAGATTCTGTCCTTCCCAGGTCGACCTTCTCTATCATGCTATCCAGCTGCACGATGCTCGACACTGTTGTGTCCTCTACAAGGCAAGCAGGGAGTGTGTATGTGTGGGTTGGTGGATGGGTGTGAGTGAGTGTGTATGTATGTATGTTTGTATGTTTGTGTGTGTGTGTGTTGGGGGGGGGGGGGGGGGGGGGGGGGGGAGCTGCCAAAAAAGTTGTGTCCTCTACAAATAACGAGGGCAGTGAGGGTCAAGGGGGTCAAGAGGTTTAAGGGGGTCAAGGGAGTTCAAGGGGATCAAGGGGGTTCAGGGGGTTCAGGATGTCAAAGATGTCCAGGGGGGTAGAAGGTCCAGGGGGGCCAGGGGATCCAGGGGGGCCAGGGGGTCAAGAGGGGTCCAGGGGTCCAGGGGATGAAAGAGGTCCAGGGGGTCATGGTCCTCAAGGGGACCACTTTCATACCTGGCAGGCAGATACACCCCCAACCTTTATACCTGGCAGGTAGATACACCCCCACCCTTCATACCTGGCAGGCAGATACATAGCTTGGTTATGTCCCCATAGTAAGCAAAGCACCACGTCTCGTACAAGCACCATGTGCGCGACATGAACTTCAGATCAGTGTCAATCACCAGAGCCGCCCCTTTGTTGCAAACCTTGACCAAATCTCTCACGTTCAGCACAGAGCCTGAGGTGGGGCGGCAGAACTGGTTGCAAGCCACCCAGTCAATCCAGACGTATGTTGAGTCAAGCTGTGTATTGACCTCTCCCGGGGTCAAAGAATCATCCCTTGCATCTGAAGAATATGAATTTGAATTTGAAGGCAATGGAAGTAAGGAGGAGGAAAAGAGAATCTTCACTTGCATCTGAAGAAAAGGCAATAGGTTTTTATTTTTTATTGGAAGGATCTTCAACCCAGGAAATGAGACCCAGTAAACATTCAACACAACAGTACCCACGGAGGAGTCGGAAAGAAAGGCGGAGAAAGTGTAACAGAAGTAGGAAGGCCATGCAGGATGAGGTCTTATGGTGAGAATCGTCACTCACATATGAAGAAACGGCAATGGAAGAAGGGATGAGGCAAAGCTGAGGTTGGGGTCTTCAGCAAAAGGCAAAAGGCAAAAGGCAAAGGAAGAGGAAGAAAAGGCAGTATAGTAAAAGGAAAAGCTTACACCCTCAGCTTTGCCCCCACCATAGGCAAAAAGCAAATGCAAAGGAAGAAAGGGCAATAGGGTGCAACACGTCTTATGGTGAGGTGTTTCTCAAATGTATCGCATATAGCAAAACTTTCCTTTTCGGCTACGAGCAGCAGCTTCTAGACCACTCCCCTGGCTTGCTACCTAGCCAAACAGAAAGCAAAGTAGTGCATCTGGAAGCTGAAAGAATCATCTTTCCAGCACTGTTGAAATCTCGGGGCTTAGCCCAGGGACTAGCTCAGGGAATTGACTACAAGCTGCTGCTCGTAGCCGAGAAGAAAAGCTGTGATATATAGGATTATCAAGTGTGATATTGTGGATATATGTATCGTGCAATATCGCATGATAAATTGTGCAATCTTGTACAATATATATCGATACATGGTATGAAATGGTAGGAAATATCGCATGATAATCTAACCGGGACTATATTGACCAGCCTGCCAGCCTATATATAAACTTGAAGTTGAACTTGATAGCGCAGCTTCAGCCAGCAATTTGGCTGCTCCCCGCCCTCGGCAGTAAAATAAAAACAGGGGAAATATACCACCCTATATATAAGCAGGTATATGTGTATGTTGCATTCAAGGGGTAGCTACTTTGGCTGGAGGGACTTACCCAACCTCAAACAATCAAGATCTACTTTTTAAATTCCAGGAGGGGCTAATTGAAAGAATCAATTGATGAGCTGGTCCCCATCTAATAGTAAGCATGATGCAAACGACAATGGATCATGAGTCGGAGTATCTGTTTTTCTTCTCCTACGATATATAAGATACACATCTGTACATGACAAATAAGAGATATAAGATATATATGTAGATATAGATACAGCTATATTCACATATACTCATAATTGCATCATATATAATTTATTATCCCTACAACATTCCCCACCTGTGAGCGTGCTGATAAGCTGCTCTATCGTATCCTGCCATCCGTTGGACCACGGGTGCACTACGTAGTAGTTGGGCTGCCCTGTGTACCCAAGCGGGATGTAGTCGTAGAACCTACGCATGTTGCAAGTTGCATGTTTAGCCAGTTTCAAAAGCGGAATATTGAACACGTGCTTTATGGGCTGGCCTGTAAATCAAAGCGGAATGTAGTCGTAAAACCTGTGCATGTTGCATGTTTAGCCAGTTTCAAAATCACAATGTTACTCACATGCTTCATTGGGTCAATCCTGAGCTACTCACTTTCTTCCAAATGTAAAATAGACTCCCCATGCATCTATAGCCGTATAGTACAGTCTAGGGGTAGCCAAATAGGAGACAGTATACCCAAATGAAAGGAATGGCTGACCCCCCCAAAATAAAAGGATTATATTTCATAACAAATAAGATGTTTACCTCCAAGAGATTTACCCCGTCATCCTCATATTTCCCAGAATAATCTGTAATGGACAGAAAAACAACTGAATAACATTAAAAACTGTTTGTTTATACAGGAAAAGAAGAAGAAAGCGGACGCATATGAGGGGATGATTCGAAGGCACAACATCTTACAAAACCACATTATCGGAAGACAGGGAGCATTCCTGGTTTCCGATAAGTGGATGCGAACCCATTAGTGGAATGAGACCATTTGGAGACCATTTCGACCCCCTATTTTGTACAATGCATGCACCGTACCGCGTACCTGCCCTTCTTGTTGCTAGGTGGTCGTGCCGTGACCATGCAGATCAGCTTGTTAACCAGGCAGTAGGTATCTCGCCCATCGAGAAAGCCCTCGAGCGAATCCATGAAGCGTTTGAGGTAGCCTAGGGACACGCCAATCTCGGTTGATGGTTTGGAGCATTGGACAGCCTTGGGGCCGGGGGTGCGAATGATTTGTGCGTCCTCGGCGATTTTGATCCACCTGTTCAGCGCCCGGGAATCAAGCGACTGCTCCATGATGGGTGGCGAGGGTAGGCCAACTTGATTGCGCGGGGGGTGGGGGTGGGGGTGGGGGTGGGGGGCGGAAGAAAGTAACACCCAGCGATGGGGTTCCAGGATAGGGGAGTTTACTTAGGGGCGGGGAGTGCTGTGGTCGTGGGACAAGTATCCGGGGATTCGCGAAATAATTTCGAAGGATTCGAGCCCTCTCGAATTCGTTAAGTCCTTTGATGCATTTGGCCGGTGGCGGTGGGCTGCTCAAGTAAGAGGTAACTCGAGGATTGTTCAGTGGAGGAGGGTGTCAAAGAAATGGAAGTCGGGAGTCGAAGCTTGTCGGTGTCATGTCGGGAGCAGGTTTTCGAATCAGAAAGTCGGAAAGTCGGAAACGAGACCAGTTGGTGGAAACCGTAGCAGTTGGATATATTATATATAGCAGGGGTGGGGCTGGAGGCCTGAATGCGTCAGCGCGTAGGTGGATAATAGCTATTACAGTGTGCACACGATTCAAATAAGTATTATGTATTCAGTCGTCCGCAGTAGCCAGCTGCATTGGAGGCATTGGGGGTGAGGGAAGCAGTTGGGGGGAAGGCTGGGTGAAGGTGAGTCGAGCGCTAGATGGCGTTCGTGTGAGCTTCTTCTACTAATCTTCTCGCGTGGCCTACCCATGTGGCGGTCGCGTGGGTAGTATAATCTGACTCATACAGCCTCCTCGAGCCTCCCCTCGGATCGATTCGACATCCTCTACACGAGCACGCGTCCCCGGGACGCGCCCCCCTTGGCGTCCTGACTGACTTGCTGAAAACTAACGAACACTCGAACGACAAGTGGTCGGATGGCGTGAAGAATCAATCCATGTGAGTACCCGTGTGCGCTTGAAGTGATGGCTAAAACACGTCCTAGGCAGCGTCGCAAGCGACGCGGGAAATTGGCGGGGATTGTTGGCTATCGGAACAACAACAACAACAACGGTGGCAACGGATTGGAGCGGACCGAAGCCAGTTAGTTACGAGACGGTTGGCTGACGTGGCAGGCTTCGTCTCGGTCGTCGGTCGGACGAACAGACGGACGACGGGGTGAATCTGGGGGCTCCGCCGATAAGTGTAGGCAAAGCAGAGGCAAATCCGTTTTAAACAATAACAGAGCTCAAAACTGCATGGCAACAAGTATTTGTCATAGGGGTCCATAGCTGGACCTATTCAAGACGAGATCTTAAAACCCATTGGCAAAACCTAAATTTCCTTGTGCTATGTATCCTTGCTACATGTCCACAGATTGTGTTACTTTGGTCCTTTAGGTATACATACAACTTCATGCTTGTGGGCTGTTTCAAGAATCTCCCGGCCAGTTACATATCCAAGTTACATGTCACCGTAGTCTGTCGTAGTGTATTATTTCGTTAGTCGGTCTCAAATTCTAATCTGTCGTACTCTGCAAATAAATAAATAATATAACTCCTCAGGGCTGGCTGGAAAACATGTAACAATTCAATCGACATCAAAACCAGAGATGGGCTGGAAAACCAGTCCAGGACTAACCGGTGTCGCTGTTATGGATACGAACGAAGCCAGCAACGAGACAAATGATCTGGAACACTTTACAGAGGACAAGCAGACCCTGAAGGGAGTAAGGGACGCCGTCAATACCGGAACCCTTAGGTTACGGGTTAAGAGAAAGACAGGTAGAACCATAGAACAGCTAACGCTAACAACCGGAAAACCATCCAACAATTCAATTCAAATCAAGACCAGAGATAGGCCCGAAAACCAGCCCAGCGCTGGCTGGGAAACCATGTACCGTAACAATTTAGTTCCTTCTGCCTCTTCTTCTCCGCTTCAGCTTGCTCTGAGGCCACAGCCTGGGCGGCCATCGTAGCGCCCCCTTCATCCCTCCTCGCGAGTCGGACTGCAGGTACCCATTCTTGCGGCAAAACCTTTTTTAGCCCTTCCTATCACGGTTGGGCAAGTCCCTTTAGCCTATCTAACCTACCCCTTGACTGTAACATACATACAAGTCGTCCGAGGTCGCAGGGGTACAATACTAACAATATAACTCGTTGTCCCCTTGGCAGTTTAGGGGGTAGCTTCGAAGTGGCTGGTAGCCTCCTCCGGATATTGTAGGGCATTATGACGGCCCTAGCCGAAGTAACCCAGAGTCCCAAAGGCTCGTTGAAGTAGGCGGTTGCAGAAATTCAAATCATTGTACTGCCTAGTACATCAGGTAGCCAGGAGAAACTTGGCAGAAGCAAGTCATCCGGGACCGACTTATGTGTGACTCGAAAACGCTATGGCAGACGATCGTTTGCCAATCCATCCCATTTGCCATAAAGCGCATACTGTTATAATCCGGCTTTTATGCCGTCTCGCTCTAGAGTGGCAAAGAGCAACAGGTCTGAGACCCTACTGGGCTCAGTACCGCCTGCTGCATAAGTGCCGATGCCAACTATGGCCACGTGCCTTACCATGCAGTACCTGATGTACTGCCTGCCGCCACTTCGATCTTCTAAATAGCTCAAGCTCTCATGCTTGATTAGCATCTTATCTCATGTAACTATCTTGAGTTACTTATCCTCGTGTCTTCGTCTCCCGAAAACTACACATACAGGATTACGGGTGTGTAACAATTATACGACTTGTCATGCTGCAGCGCTGCACCGTCAATCTAATAATAATATTAGATGCACTGTATGTTCCGGTATATATAATATTTATTACAGTCCAGGGCTCCAAGGATGGCCAAATAGGCTACGGAGGCCTGCCCAACCTCGAACAATCAAGATCAGCTCTATATGAGGTTGGCTGAGAGCCACACCCACGAGTTAAATATTTTGTATGGCAGTTCCCTGTCGTTAACAGGCCATTGTTGACCCGGGACAACAGGACAAGCCCACACCTTGACTTTCCGGGGGGCCTTCCGACCATCCGTTCAGGAGAAGAACGTGGACATGTCAGGATACTACTTAGGTACGTTTTATGTGGCAGCACGAAAGCTTTTGGATCCCTTCTACGTGTATCACGTACAAACAAACCCCTGCTAAGCCTGGGGGCCCAAGTCTTTGGCGGAGCCCCCTCCCCCTTTCTGGGGGGCGGGAGCCCCAAGTGTCCGTCTAACCCTCCGACCACAAGAAACCCTAGCCCTAACTGCCCCCTGGCCCTGTCGTAGATCTTAGCATCGGTCTGCTCGATTCCAGTGCCACCAGTCGCTCTGATAGACAACACTCTCCGCGAATTTCCCCGCGTCGCTTGTGAAGCGCCCAGGATTTGTTCGAAGTACCTGTCCTGGACCTGTCCTGTTTTTAGGGTTGGGAAAGTCCCTTTAGCCTGGACCTGGACAAGCCTTTAAACTTCCTAATCCGCATAACATGATCCCTGTTTTCCCTGCGTACATCTGGCTACGTGGTTCCCCTATGGTAGCCTGCACCTGTTCAGGTTGTTAAACAGGTGTTCAGGGTGTTAAACACATACATGCTTAACCAATGATGTACATAAGCAGGTGTTAAGGGTATTAAGCAGGTGTTTAATAGCCTGAACACCTGCTTAACAAGCTGAACAGGGTGCAGGCTGCCGTAGGGCTTGCACAGGGAGACTTGGAATTGGAAGACAGCGAGCAGGTTTGTTCAAAGCCATAAGAGAAATTGCGTGACACATGCAAAGACCCCCCCCCCCCCCCCCCCCTACAACAAATGTGTGTAAAAAAAAGGGGTCTCGGTCTAAATGTGGTCAAGGACTATAAAAATAATTGAACTTAGAGCTTGTCACCAGGGCTGTTCTAGACGCTGCGTCTTGTGTCACAGACACAGATTTATGAGGGTCCGTTGCGTCGCAGACACAGAATTTGAAACCGGTTGCATCTCAAGATGCAGATTTTGGAGTCCCCCAGAACAACCCTGCTTGTCACACAATGCATACACTTCAGACACACACTACTTTATCACATTCACCACTACCGATAGTTCATCGAGTGTGATTCAAGTAGCCTCTTGAATAATCAAGATCAAATACATAATACCAGGAGGGGCTAATTGAAAGGAACAATTGATGAACATGTCACCAACAAATCGTAATGCGCTTAATCACAGGCTTCTTTTGAGGAGGGCATGTCACATGCAGGCCAACAGGTAACTTTTGGATCATCTGCAGGGATATGTGACCGACCTTGGCGTGGGGAAGTCTTTCAACTGTCTAATCCACTGCTGCAGCTTCTAGGCAGATCCCTTTCCCTGTCCTTGGGCCAAACCAGAAGCTAGCTAGTGTGTCTGAAGCTGATATGACAGGCATTCCAATGCAGCTTCAAGCATTGGGTTGGACCCAGAGGCTGGCTCTTGGAGCTAGCGGGAAATTGCCACGAGTAGCCCAAAAATGAAACAGTGTGTACTACTCCAGCACTCCTCGTAGATCTGCTGTGCAGCTACCAGGGTTCTTCTTTTCGGATTTTCTTCGCAGCTTCTTGGTAGCTCCTTCAGCCAACCACTGGGCTGAGCCCCAAGAATTTGGCAGCTCTGGAAAGCAGAATGAGTCAGCTTCAAGATGCACTAGCTTGCATTAGGTTTGGCTGCATAGCCAGTCAGGGGAGCTGCCTAGAAGCTGCTGCTCGCAACTGAAAATAAAAGCAGTGGCAGCTACGCTCAGCGTAGGATGCTGTAGAACTCCAGCACTCCTTTGAGATCTGTCGGGTTGCCCTGGCACCTTGTTACAGCTGAAACAAGGCTATTTAGTTCTGAATCTGGCATGTCCAACAGCCCATCCATGATCGAACTCCGGGTGGAGCGGCTTGCGCCAATGGCGTCCATAGCTGGCTTCAGCATCATGGCAACAGTTATGGCGGATGCTGACGCATTCGGACCTAGTTGGAGGCAGGTGGTTGATTGTTGGTTGTTGGTTGGTGGTGGTGGTGGTGGAGGTGGTAGGGGTTGTTGACTGTTTGTTGTTGTTGGTATGGGTTGGTGTTTGTATGTTGCGGACGCTGACACATTCGGGCCTAGTTGGAGGAAGTTTGTAGACTGCTCGTGTAGGTTGGTGGTGTGGGTTGGTGTGGGTGGTTGGTGTTGGTGGTGTGTTGGTGTTGGTGGTGGGTTTTGGGTGGTATTGGTGGGTGGTGTTGGTGGTTGGTGGTTGGAGAAGACTAGAACAGGGCTTATCATCGAAAGCACCTCAGGAACCACCCATGTCTGTTAGGCTCACGTTGCATTGCTCACCATGCTTTGTTCTACCTATTCAAATGTATACACTGATTTACCAACCTCACGCCTCTTCACACTGCGTGTTATGAATTCATTTATTGTATGTAACGGGGGGGGGGGGCAGGAAATAAGTTCCTGTACCAAATCATCGTTTCAATGTGGCTTATCCTCAGGATCCTAAAACAACTTTTCCCCCCCCAAAATAAAGTTGTACAGGAAGTTAGGAGGTCCCCAAAGTTTTGTTGACCCAAAATCAAATATCTTGTGATAAATCACCTTTGGGCAACCCCTAGAAAGATGTAAGGGCATAATTGGATAGGGCATGAAAATATCTTTTGAATGACCCCCATTTTTAGGGGGGGTAGGGGGGAGGAGAGGGGTTTCAGGGGGGTGGCCGTGGGGTAAAAACTTATTTTCAACTTTATTTCCCCCTCCTGTCTGAAACTTTCACAATTCCGATTCCCAACTGAAACGGACACCGTATTGATAATATGGTCAAAAATCTTACTTCCAGACCCCCCCCCCCCCCCCCCCCCCTATTATGCAATATCTATATTCACCTAGAGAGGCATTGTCTTCTTCAGCTCCATACATCTGAACTCCTGTGTCTTTTCTGCGGACAATGTGTGCGTATGTTACAGTAGTGTGTGTGTATGTTTCAGTAGTGTGTGTATGTTACAGTAGTGTGTGTGTTACAGTAGTGTGTGTATGTTACAGTAGTGTGTGAGTATGCGTATGTATGTTACATTGCTACAGTAGTGCGCGTGTGTATGTTACAATAGTGTGTGTGTATGTTACTGTAGTGTGTGTATATTACAGTAGTGTGTGTGAATGTTCCAGTAGTGTGTGAATGTTCCAGTAGTGTGTGAGTGTGCCTATGTATGTTACATTGTTACAGTAGTGCGCGTGTGTGCATGTTACAACAGTGTGTGTGTATGTTACTGCAGTGTGTGTGTATGTTACTGTAGTGTGTGTGTACGTTACACTAGTGTGTGTGTATGTTACAGTAATGTGTGTGTCACATTAGTGTGTGTGTGGTACAGTAATGTGTGTGTGAACATGTATGTTAGTGAGCGTGTGTGTATGTTACAATAGTGTGTGTATGTATGTTGCAGTAGTTTGTGTTTGTGTGCGTATGTATGTTAACGGCAAAAGAGTAGTGTATGACTGGTGTTTCATCAGGTGAATGATCTATGCTCTGTATATATATGGATGTTACAGCCCAGGTGTGGCCAAATAGGCTGAAGTGACTTTCCCAAGCTCGAAATTCATGATCAACTTTAGATCACCAGGAGGGGCGAATTAAAAGACCAATTGAAACTGTGCATACATATACATAAATATACATTTAAATGATCAAACAACATGAAGACAGGAAAATGTAACAAAAACAGATAGGATGCAAAAGCAAATGCATAGGCCTATGCAAGATGCAACCCAAGAGGTGCTTGAGTAAGACTAGACTAGCAGCAGTCACACCCACTGCAGGGTACCGGCTCACTAGGTAAGACCATCTAGTCTCACATTGCCCTGCAGGTCCTCAAGGATGGAAGTAAGGGAACCCCAAGTATTGGGGGCATCCACTTCCATGGGAGCATGGACTCCCAGGGGGTGATGGGGAATGCATACATACATTTCAGTTGCAAACAAGATCAGGCAGTGCAACAGAATGCACAAAGCAGGTATACGCCCAAGGTGCTCGTATCAATGGGGCCTGGTTGTCTTGTCTGCAGGCGTAGGGTACCGGTTCACCAACAGACAACGACCTGAAAGATATCGCCTCACACGTCCTAGTGAATAATAAGGAATACATACAAACATACATACATACATCCATATATATATATATGTAGACATACATGGATTCCCGCGATTCGGCATGAGCCAGCTAGCTGGCTCATGCCAACGCTAGCTGTCCATTCCTTCTTGCTGAGCGTTCTCCCCCTTGCACCGCACACGAGCGCGCCCATCCGTTGTCTGAAACCTCTCCCCAATGCATGAGATCGCGCAACAGCAAGTGCGGGGCAGAGTTTACTCAATGGACGGTCAACACCAAAGATGTCACGACCAACAGGGAAAATGTGCGAAGCAGAAGCTGTAGGAATTGTGGCCTAGCCATTGCTACCATGGTTCCGAGCTCAATTTTATTGTGAGAGAGTGACAGATCCTTCTAATGAACATTTGCTCCGCAGGTCAAAGCAAGACTTTGCGCGCCCAGCTGAGTATCTGTGCGCGAGGATCCGTTCAATCGCTTCAGAAAAGTGGCTGGCCCTGCGCGCAAGTCTGATGTTTTGTAGGATGGAAGGGAGGTATGGCGGGGGAACGCTTGGAGGGGAGCATGTGAATGTGGGTGGGTGCGGAGAGAAAGTTGAGGGAGGGTGGAGATGGCTGGGAGGTGTGGTGTGCAAGGGGAAGAAACAGAGTGTGTGTCAAGGGGATGGGGGGCAGGAAGATTTAGGGAAAAGTAGGGGATCGTGTAGGTCATGTGGGTGGAGGGGGGAGGGGGGGGGGGGGGGGGGGGATATTTAGAGTAGGGAAAGGAAGCGGGCATGCGTTATTTTTGTAAGGGAGATGGGGGGGGGGGGGGGGGGGGGGGGGGGGGGGCATACAAAGGCGTTACCCATTCTGTAACCCAGACCAGGGCCCAAGACCTGGTGTGTGTGTGTGTGTGTGGGGGGGGGGGGGCCTCAGGCCACACGGGTAATGTCCTAGTACATACATACATACATTTGAACAGGCAGAACAAAACACGGTGAGCAGTGTAAATTGAGCCGAACAAAAATGAGTGAATCCTGGAGTGCTCCCGTTGATAAGACCTGGCCTAGTTGTCTGCTGTCCATAGTGTACCGGCTCACACAGCAGACGATACCCTTATTAACACTGCACCATGGGTCTCCAGTTTGAAAGTAAGGTAAGTAAGGCAAGGCATACAACCAACCAAGGTTCCATAATCATGTGGGTCTTGCATAGAAAGTCGTGAAAACCTTGCGATCAAACAACTTACAAGTCACGTCCTAGACGGTGAGTAGCACCTAAAGAACAGAGGCAAGGCTGTACCGCCACTGTGCAAAAAATCGACAAGGTGCACATACATGCATACATACATACATTTGAATATGCAGAACAATACACCATGAGCAGTGTAACGTGAGCCTAACTAAAAATAGGGAATTCTGGAGTGCTCCCGTGAATAAGACCTGGCCTAGATGTCTGCTGCCCATGGCGTACCGGGTACACTGTATAGAAGGGTCGAAAGGTATACATGCATGCATGCACATATATACGTACATACATGCATGCATACATACATGCACACATATACGTACGTACATACATACATCCATACACACATACAAACATACATACACACATAGACTGTGCTTGATATCAGATCTGGAGTCAAATCCTTGGAAGTCGTTGGGGACTGGGTCATGAAGTGCATATTCATCCAGCCTGCCCAGGTAGTCTAGAGTGATCAGTGGTGGTTGCCCCCAGTGCAAGCGATTGGGCTGGCCCCTCAACCTCAAGTCTTGTAATGAGGCATACCATATATTTATTTATCTAGAATGAAAAGCGTTGCATATGCGTGATGTGATGCCTCAGGCCGTTTTACAAATCTGGGGTGTAGTATAGTTGTTTTCAGCTTTCTGTAGGTCCAGTTGCGTAGCAAAAGTTGCGACACAAGCCTGATTTCAGGATTGTGGCGTAGCATGGTATAGTGCTCACCAGCTTTTCGAACTGCCTTTCCTATTTTGGAGGTTGATCAAGTCCCTTCACCCCTGGACAGTAAAAAGACACAAACAGATAGACAGGCCAGAGTTGAGCCATGACAAGCCCACTCCACAGCATCTTCAGGGTCCTCAAAAAACTTATCAGCGGCAGGCCCGTCCTCTGAATGAAAAATCCACCAGTGGCAGGCCAACAAAGTTTATTGTGCGACATGTCGCAAATTGAGCGACCCAGAGCGACGCGCTGCCCTCTGAACCCACCGGGGCTCCACGCTTAGCACCGCGCCCTACACCATGCTACGCCATAATCCTGAAATTAGGCTTGCGTCGAAACTGTACATACAGCCAGCTGACAAAAAACTTACCCTGGTCATACAACCAAGTTGCGCATCAGTGGTTGGCCCCAGTGCAAGCAAACGGGCTGCCCCCCTCGACCTCACGCCTCGTAATAAGGCGTACTATTTATTTCTTTTATACTAAGTTGCACAAATACGGGCATATATACATTTAGATAGCAGGTTGCAAGCAGGATAACGCAAAGCAACGTGCATTTCTAAGCAGACATGCGCCCAAGGTGCTCGCAATTACGTAGAGGCAGACTTGCTTCAGCGTCTGTACTTTGTCGCATCTGGTGTATACCTGAGACCTGACCTCCGCCTCTTGCCAGGGGTCATACACGCTACCGCTGCCGCCCTTCCATTGCATCTGCTAATCAAAATGGGAAATAATTTGAGCGCTTTTACCCGTAGCACTGATTGAAAGTGAAACAACCCAAAATGCAGATCCAGCTGGTGCTGCATCAAGTCAAATCAGATCACAGGGGAGGCTTCTGCATCTGCACCACCCTGCTTCAACAACCCAGTTACCAACCAACACACCTGCTTCAGCGTTTGTGCTTTGATGCATCTGACGTCTCCCCGGAACCTAAACTAGGCCTCTTGCCAGGGGTCGTACTACCCACTACCGCCACTTCCCCACCAGCATCTACAGGGGAAGCTTCTACATCTACACAGAAACCGGCAACTTATATGATGTTGACCAAAGGTGAGTATGATATCATGTGATATCATACAAATTGCATCATATGATGTTGTATGTCAATGGTAACTTTAGCCTAGTCAAACTGCCAGCATCATCTGATATCATCGGATGAGGTGGTTGGCCCCAGTGAAAATAAACAGGCTGGCCCCCTCAACCTCTCGCCTCGTGTTAAGGCGTACTATTTATTTATTCATAGTATGACATCTGCACCACCACCTTGCTTTAGCAACCCAGGTAGACCAACATACCTGCTCGATGAGCGTTTGCTCTTTGAAGCATCTGATGCTTCCCCGAGACCTGATCTGTGCCTCTTGCCAGGGGTCATACTACCCTCTACCGCCACTGGCCCACCAGCGGCTCCAGGGGTGGTTTCTTGATCTGCGGATGCCCCATCGCCATCCTCCCCCCCCCCAGCACCAAATCTCCCAGACCGACGTGTCCCTGGCTTGCGCTTGCGCCCTGCCTTGCTCCGACGACTTCGCCCCTTGCTCGCACTTCCTCCGCCGCCGCCCATCGGAAGCCCATCTGGCCCCAGTGCGCTCCCATGCCCATAGAAGGCGCCTTGCCCAAGAGCTACCATTTCCTGCAGCTTGGTGTTGATGGCCTCCATTGTTTCAGAGGCCTTTGTGAAGGACTCGGCGAGACTGTCTACGGAGGGCTGGGAGTCAAGCAAGAGGGGATGGGCCTTGACGTCCAGAAGGTTTTCAACCATCATATTAGCCGCGTCAAGGAGGTCGTGCAGCTGCTGCTCCACATCGAAAGGACGGGTGATGCCGGAGTCTGGAAAGGGTGCGAAGCCCAAGAGTGCCATGGCTACAGTGCTTTCCCTAGCACTGCGCAGCAGGGGGGGTTCAAAGTGTTGGGCATTGTCAAAAGATGTTATGTTGTATAAAGTATGTTGTATGAAGTATTAGGCATTTCAAAATATGTTCTGTTTTTTTAAACCCAGGTGGTGGTGGTAGAGTCTGGGATGGGTATGAAGCCCAGGAGTGCCATGGCTTTGGTGATGTCCCTAGCATCGCACAGCAGGGGGGATTCAAAGTGTTAGGCATTGTCAAAATACCAAATACATCATATTGTTAAAAAACCTGAGTGGTGGTGGCGAAGTCTGGGATGGGTACGAAGCATTATGCAAGGTTAGACATCGTGGAAATATAATATAATATGTTTTCACCCAGGTGAAGTGAAGCCTAGGAGGGCCATGGCTACAGTGCTGTCCCTAGCACTGCACAGCAGGACGGGTCCAAAGAGTTAGGCATTGTCAAAAAATAAGTTATATTGTCTCTAAACCCAGGTGGTGGTGGTGGTAGAGTCTGGGATGGGTGTGGAGTCAAAAGGTGCCATGGCTTCGGTGTTTTCCCTTGCACCGCACAGCAGGAGGGGGTGTACAGTATTGAGCATTGTACACAAATAATATACTATTTTTACATCCAGGTGATACAAAGTCATGCGTGGCTTGTTTGGTGTCTCTGGCACCGCTCAGCAGGAGGGAGTATACACTGTATACCCTACAGTGTTTGGTATTGATTTTATATTATATCCGAGATGGATGCCGCAGAGTAGTGTACAAGTGAACTAGTTTTTGTACATGTCAATGCATATGCGATGATCACGTCATCTACAGCAATGTGCCTGGGACGATGCTATATATATTATTAAATATTCTGTTACAGACTGATGACGCAGAGTAGTTTACAAGTTGACTAGTGTTTTAATATTCTGTAATCGTAGAATTAAATTTCCACTGTATCACAAACTCAGGGCCCCGGTCAGTAATACATTGTTTGGGGTTCACTTCATCAGTGCTTTTTCGTTATAGCCCCTCCTGTCATGGTTGGGCAAGTCTCATTAGCCTATTTGGCCTACCCCTGGACTCTAACATCAGTCAAGGAGATCACCTCACCTAGGACGATGGAGACGGGTGCGACTCGTCACGAATTGATAGACTCAGTGCGACCCCAGAGCGACGCACTGCCCCCTGAACCCAGCGGAGCGCGGAGCCCGTGCGGTTCGGGGGTTCAGTTCTGACTTGCTTAGCCAAACCCATGCGTCGCCGAGCAGTGACGGAATGGCGAGGCTTCGTCAAAAAAAGTGACAGTCAAGGAGATCCTCTAACCTAACCATTTCACCCCGCTGCTTTTTGGACACGGGCAGTAGCCCTGAGTGCACACAATAAAAAAATGACTTCCTGCTGTACAAAATGAAAAAAGTGACCCATTTCCTGTTCCACAAGTAGAGTATCAAGAGGGCATCGCGTTTCAAGCTCAAGATGCCCGTGGATTCTTGGCAATGTAGCCTTTCCAAGTAAAGAAAGGTTAACTACAAAACAAAAGTGTTCCTCACCTAACCATGTCATCCAGCTGCTTCTTGGACAAGGGCAGGAGCCCTGAATGCACAACAGCCTCAATCCACTCGTTCCAGTGGGTCTCATCGATGAAGCTAGGATCACCCTGTTGGGGTTGGTTGTACATCAGGTTTCCTAGAAGCAGGTAAACCTTCTCCCGGCTCTTTGAGGGGAGTTGAGGCACACCTGGGTGAAAGGGTTGTGGGGGGTGGGGATGGGTGTTGAGGCACATCTGGGTGGGAGGGGGGGCGGGGGGGGGGGGGGGGGGGGGGGGGGGGGCTGATGAGGTTGTACATGAGTTTGCCTAGCAGCAGGAACATCCTCTTTCCCCTCTTTGAAGGCACTTGAGGCACACCTGTGTGGAAGGGGGTGGTGGGGTGGGGTGGGTATGTGTGATACAGTTGTGGGGGGGTGGGGGGAGCAGGGAAGGAGTGGGAGTGGAGGTGGAGATGAGGTTGTACATGAAGTTGCCTAGCAGCAGGTGCATCTTCTTTCCCCTATTTGAGAGCAGTTGAGACACACCTGTGAGCATGATGGATGGGAGTGAAGGTTAAATGGGGATGGAAATATATGGTAATAAAGGTTGAGATAGACTGGTGGGAATGGATTGTTCATGAGGTTGAGATAGGGATTAAAGTGGATGAGTGTACTGGTATCTTCACTTTAAAAGGTACGACCAGGATACTACATTTTGCCATTTTGGGTTACGTGAAAACATAGATTGGTGTCTTCAAGTTACTTGCTGGCAGGGCCGGGCACATAACTCTGGGTCTCAAGGCTTGGCAGGTTGCTTCTTTTCAACTGGATTCACGTAGATTGGCTCCAAAATCTAACGTGCTGGCACGTTAGCATGCACGTTTTGTAGTACCTTGGGCGCGACCCCTGATTATGTCACACCTGATTGACCCAGCCAACTGTCTCAAAATGTCTTAAAGCTGCCTAAACCTTCTTCAACTGCCTTCAACTATCTCAACACTGCTTCAACTGGTTGTTGACCTAGACAACTGCCTTTAAACTTTCTTTACTGCTTAAACTTTCTTCAACTATCTTCACACTGCTTCAACTATCTTAAACTGTCTTCAGCTATCTTAATGCTGCCTTCAACTTTCTTCATCTGCCTTCAACTATCTTAACACTGCACTCAATAAGCATCTGCACTTAACATCAACCTATTCATTGTCTGGGATGACGCAAGACTAATTCAAAAATAAATATCATTAATCAAAATCAAAATACATACCTGGTCCTCCAAGAAGAATACCCACCAATCGCGCCAGTCCCTCTCCGGAATTGTGACTCAATGCGCATCTGCACTTAACAGCAACCTGCATCAAGAGACAAGACATCAGGATATCCCCATCATGCATTGGTATAATCAGGATGACAGCGTTGGTAGGATGGCAACAGAAGTATGTATGTTACAGTCCAGGGGTTGGCCAAATAGGCTAAAGGGACTTGCTCAACCATGGCAGGAAGGGCTAAAAAGAAAAAGGATTTATGATGCGACAGAAGAAATAGAAGGCAGTGTAGAGCAACACAAAAATCAAGTGCGGATGTGGGGCAACCCTAATGCAGCCTGTACCTGTTCAGGTTGTTAAACACCTGTCCAACAACTACTTGTTTAACCAATGATTTGTATTAATAGGTGTTGAACACCCTGGACACATGTTGGACAACCTGAACATGGTGCAGGCTGCCGTAGGGAAAGGATGGCAAAACATCAACCTGCTCGCTGTCAGGGACGACACAAGCGAGCACGTAGGAGGCAGCAACAGCAACAGCAAGATCGCAACAGCAACAGCTACATCAAGGCTGGCAGTGTATAGCAACAGCAACAGCTGCATCAAGGCAGGCAGTGCATAGCAACAGCAACAGCAACCTGCTCATTGCCCGGGACGACGCAAGCAAGCACATAGGAGGCCTCTGCCAGGACCTCAGGATGAATGGTAGTGCAGGAGAGGGTCCCTAGGGCCAGGTCAAGGAAGGCGGTGCCGAGCTCTTGCGCGCGAGATTTGTGCAGGGCGGCGAGAGCGGCAAAGGCTCTAATGCAAACCAATAGGGGTCTCACGGCATGCTCACTGCCGATCTTAGCCAAGGCGGCTACGTGGCAGGTGGTGGTTGGAGGTGGTTGGATAGGTTGGAGGTTGCTGGATAGGTTGGAGGTTGTTGGATAGGTTGGAGGTTGTTGGATAGGTTGGAGGCTGTTGGACAGGTTGGAGTCTGTTGGATAGGTTGGAGGTGGTTGGATAGGTTGGAGGTTGCTGGATAGGCTGGAGGTTGTTGGATAGGTTGGAGGTTGTTGGATAGGTTGGAGGCTGCTGGACAGGTTGGAGTTTGTTGGATAGGTTGGAGTTTGTTGGATAGGTTGGAGGTTGTTAGACAGGCCTGAGAGTGTTTGACGGGTTGGACGCTGTTAATTAATTTGACTTCAAGATTGAAGGGTAATGCTTATTATATTCCATAAAATGGCTCATACATTAAATCAATCTAATCAATATCAAGGTTATCTCCATAGGTGCCTAAGTCCGAAAACGCCCTAAGTCGATACAAGAATATGATACAGAGCCGTGCATGACCCAAACTGCTCGGAATCAAATTCTGTCTGACTCATATTGTTCGCGAAGGTGTCAGCTATGCGCGCAGCTACTTTTCGTCCGCGTTCGCATCTGGTCGCGAGCAGCCTTGTTCGGCAGGCCGGTGGCAGTACATCAGATGTGCGATAATTAGTGATACAAATCCACTTCGCGTCATATACGAGGCCGCGCGAGCTATTCCGAAGGAAGGTCCATCGGGAAGAAAGGCTTATCAAACCCCTATTACAAGGTCGGAGGCTGCGCTTCAGCCTTGGCCTAGGAATCTACTGAAATAGCTGTACATCTCAAGATTTCACCTCCCAGTGGCCTACCACACCACGGCCCAGGATTAGAGTGTGTTTTCAATGATCTAATCCAAAACAAAAACTGAGTTCAGAAGTAGATGTTTGAAGACAAATAAAAAAAGTTTGTTTTTTGAATTTATTTTCAAAAACATTTGAATTTTTTGAATTTTGAATTTTCGAAAAAAAGAAAAAGTTGTTCTCTACGCTATATCTCAAGATAGAGCAAACCTGAGGCCCAAAATGTTTCAATTGAGGCTGTGCAGCTCTGACCTAGACTAAGGACACCCATGAAATGTAAATAATCAGTGTTTTTGGGGTCCGTCCTCAACTGTACTGCCTGTGTATAGCCTTCCAAGACCTTCTGTAATAAGTACTGGCAGGGAAAGACGTTACACAAAATTTGTACCCAGTGTTCTTTTAAAATGGCTTGTTTCGGTCGCGATAGGCTACGTATCACTTCATGCGTAAAACCCGTATCGATTTAGGGAACCCCTTAGTAACAAATTAGCATGTTTCACATGACCTGGTTCCCACCATTTGAGAAAACCCAAATCTGAGTATTTATATGTTGAACTGATGTGGTTGGGCAACTTATTGGCAAAAAACTTTTTTTTTTGACTTAAGGGCATAGGCTCAATCCATCTGTATCACTCAGGGTCTGACTTAGGCACCTATGGAGATACATGGATAAGAGGTTGTTAGAAAGATAACAGGTAGATAGATAGGAAGGCTACACTTTTCAGCCTCTAGGCAGCTCCTTTCCCCCTGCCTTGGGCCAAAACAGAAGCCAGCTAGTGCCTCTTAAAGCTAACATAGAGCTTTCTTGTTTCGCGACCAGTAGCGATCACAACCTGAGACCCTGTTTTGGCCAAACCATCCGTTACCATGAGGCTCAATTTTCGGCCCCACCCCCCGAAACCCCTGGACCGGCCACTTTGGGCTGCCTACCCAAATTGCTACCAGGAGCCCAACCTTTAAAGACACCAAATCCCTGATCGCTACCGGAAAAAACCCTTTCTGAAACGAAAAAACTCTGATTCTCCATTGGAGCCCTGTTTCATTTTTGGGCTACACGTAGCAGCTTCGACCCAGCTCCATCAGCCAGCAACTGAGGTGTTCCCCAACATAACTGCTGCAATGGAATGCCTGTCATGCCAGATTTTAGACGCACTAGCAAGCTTCAGGTCTGGCCCAAGAGTGGGCAGAAGGAGCTGCCTAGAAGCTGCTACGCGCAGCCCCCCCCAAAATGAAGACATGGAGGGCATTCCAACGTCGCTGAAAGCTTTAGGCTTCACCCAGGGGATGGCGAATGGAGCTGGATGGGATGCAGAAGCGAAGCCCTCCAAAAGGACCGGGGTGCAGCTACCGCCTGCCCAAGGCCTTGAAAAAAATGATTTTCATTCCAAAGGATGGGTCTAAGCATGCTGGCAATAGACTCAAGTATTTTGTCGATGTGATCAGCAGAATCACTCCTACATAAGGAAGGAGTAGGCACCCGTAGGTTGGTGAGAGATGCCGACCCACGACCAATCACACCTGCACCACTCTGGACTAGTCCCTGCGTTCGTCTTACGTGCACACTCATCAGGCTACAATAGGCCGAAGGGACTTGTCCAACCTCGAGTAATGAAGATCATTTCAGACCAATTTTAGATCCCAGAAAGAAACAGACTAGACCACCAATTTGTCTTACTTGCGCACTCCTCCGGCTTCAGCTTGTCAGCCTCAAAATCGTGGTGGAAGTTAGAGAACAGTAGATCTTGGTGTGTTGGTGGGTGTAGGTGGGTGGGTGTAGGTGGGTGGGTGTGGTTATGTGTGGGTGTTGTGTGGGTGCGGGGGGGGGGGGGGGGGGGGGGGGGGGGGCAAAAAAGCGTAGCATTACATAGTATCCCCAAAACACCAGGGTACGTAATGTAGCACTTGTGCTACAAGAAGCCCTTATATAAATAAATAAATTAACAACTATACATATATATATATATATACATACAATAAAAGCCTGGTCTTACTTGCGCACTCCTCTGGCTTCAGCTTGTCAGAATCAAACACGTGGTGGGAGTTGGAGAAGAGCAAATCCTCCAACACCTCTAGAGCCAGCTCTAGCTGGGGGGGGTCCTTGCAGTCCAGATGGCTCATCACGTACTCCATGCAGATCTGTTTAGGGTTTAGGGTTCAGGCTTCTGGTTTTCGGGATCAAGGAGGGGGAAGGCCAGAAGGTCATCAAGCCTCGTCAAACACCTAAAACAAGGGTCGGCGGAAAGTAGTCAAACCAACTATCAAGTTTGATCAAAATAGGAGGATCAAGAAACACCCAGGACTGGAAGAGCATGCTGAACAAACAAAAAGGTCGAGGTGGCCAAGACAATATAGACTATCAAGACAGTAAAACAAACACAAGGTAGCAAGGCAAGTTGATAAGGAAAGTAAGGAAAGTAATTAAATGAGTAAAAAGTAAAGTAAAGTAAAATAAGCCAAGCAAGTAAAAAAAACACAAGGTAGCAAGGCTAATAAGGTCTAGAGCCTCACCATAGGAGCCTTGAATCTGAAGAGGGCATCCAGAGGCCCCCCAAAATTAAACCATGCGTGAAAAAGGTACAGGCCAACCATGGCTGCGTCCCGCCAGTAGAGGGCAACAGGAAAAGAGAGCAAGGAGACGATTTCCTTCGCAACGCAGGTGGCTACCTGCACTCATGTGCGGGGTTGAGATACAGCTTAGAGAGGGGGTTAGAAAAGGGGTGAAGTTAGGAGTTAGTTGGTGGCTTCGTTCATCGGCAGGTTTGTTGGTTGGCTGGCTGGCAGAGTACTTACTTTCATACTTCCTTGCTATGTTATTCGGTCTGTCCATCCGTCCATCCACCCGTCCGCTGGCTATAATCGAGCCCCCCCCACCCCCCCACCCACATACACTCTCACATACTCAAACACACTCTCATACATACACGCTCTCCGACATACACCAACACACACTCACACACACACTACACATACGCCTGGTTCAACATTGTATACCCATACTGCCACATTATTATTTTGCGCCCTCCTGATCAGATAAAAAAAACTGTTTTGTACCTTCATATCAGAGTTCAACCATGCGGCATAATCATCACAGAAGTTGACTGAGGAGCACCCATATTGTGTGCTGGTCGAGCGGTCACCATTTTGGACCCCTTCCTGGCAATTTTTAATTTGTGCGCCCCCCTAATCGGATATAAAAACTGTATTTTACCTTAGTATCAGAGTTCAACCATGCAGCATAATCATCACAGAAGCTGACTGAGGGGCACCCATATTGTGTGCTGGTCAAGCGGCTACTATTTTGGACCCCATCCCGCCCCCTTTTTTATTTGTGCGCCCTCCTGATCAGATTAAAAAACTGTTTTATACCTTGGTATCAGAGCGCAACCATCCGGCATACTCATCACAGAAGTTTGATGAGGGGCCTCCATATTGTGTGCTGGTCAAGCGGAATATGTTCCACAGGTTCAAGTACGCATGAAGACGAGGAACCTGTGTGGCGGTACGGTGCGAATGGGGTGAGAACGAGGGAATAAGGGAGGGCAGGAAAAAACTGTCTTTCCTGTTTGAATGGTTGGGCAAGTCCCTTTAGCCTATTTGGCTACCCCTGGACTGTACAAATACAACAACAGCATGTATAAATGGACATGAACCTACATGGGGGAAAAAACAATAGATTAACTATCACCAATATATTAACATACACCATGTCCAACATCATATATCCTAAACGACAATCATACAACGCCTATCACACATGAATGGGTGGTGAGTGTGTGTGCATGCACCACTACCTGAATACGAATGCACCTGATAACATGCATACTTTTATCACACATGAATGGGTGGTGAGTGTGTATGCACACACCACTACCTGAACATGTATCCACCTGATAACAATCATACAGCACATGAATTGGTGTTGAGTGTGTGTGCATGCACCACTACCTGACCATGCATGCACCTCAGGTTACATAATATTCAACACAAGACACCTGCCTTTGTGGTGAGTGTGCTTGCATGCAACACTAGCTTGCTCAGCACTCCGCTTGCCACAAGATCTGAAGCCACGGATGGAGGGATTTGCTCTGGTGCTACATATTCGCATAGGCGCTCTGGATCCTGCAGGTCTCTGGTTGAAAATTGCTTCGATGCCACGGTATTCATCATGGACCCTCGTTTGTACGCCCACTCCTCCCGGACTGGCTGGTTGGCTTTGAGAGGGGTTCACAGTGAAGCGCTCATCCCACCCAACGCTGGCAACACTGTTCCTCGCTGCAACTTTCGTATCAGTGAGCTCGGCTGTTTTGGCGCGCTAAATTGCATGTAGCCACTGGGGTTGCGACATATGGCAAAGGCGGGACAATTCGCGTCTGGGGGGGAGGGGGGCTCCAACAAAAACTACCGGCAAAGACTCTTCTACGTTAACAAAAAATGAAGTGGAGACGAGTGGGGGCAAATTTGCAAACAGTTCAGGCGATTGAGCGAAAGCGCACTCGCTGAGTGATTGAGCTCAGCGCAAGTGGAAAGGGCCGAGTAAGATTGGAGCAGCGCAGTACGGTACTCCAATTTCAACTCGCGGTGCAATTCAAACTTTGAATATGAACTATGATTCGACTAAATGTTCCTGGAGCGCAAGGGCAAGATATAAATAGCAGGGTGCCCGGGGCCCCCTCGTGGTCGGCCCTGGTGAGTGTACGGGGGGACTTTAGGGACGATGGAATTTTATGAAGTAGGAATCTTGACGCAAACGACAGTTCCGGGACGACACGACAGGTATATATGGGACGACACGACAGGTAAACCGAGGTAAACTACCGTATAGGCTGGCAGGAGCCGTTGGTCGGCCCTTGACGGCAGACCTACGCAACGGTAACTCAGAAAATGGTCGAAATGGTCAAAATCCCAGGAAATCGGTTGGCGAACGGTTGGCATTCCGCCCGGTAATGATCGAAAAGTGGTTAGGAATTGGGAGAAGTGGTTGGGAATTGGGAATTGGGAATTGGGAAAAGTGGTTGGTAACCCTGCTGCGAACTGCCTGCCTGCCAGCCTTTCGCGTCCAACTTAAATTCTGCCTGCCTGCCTGCCTGCCTGTCTTCGCTCTCTACCACTTCGACCTACTAACCCTTGGGCCAACCACCGCAGGGGCCCTAAGGGCACCCGACTACTCCTATGTCAGTAAGGACGCGTCAAGCCAGGGGGGGGCAGCAAGGCATAACGAGGCATAATAGAAAAATGTATTGCCCTTGTCTTGCAGCTTCAGACAGACGTTCTTTGGAGAGTACACATACACAAAGACATCCTGCTTTTTGCATGAGATAACCTCAAAACCCTTCCCCATTTTGATAAGGGTTACCAAACTAGCGAGTCACTCCACCAATTCCTTGTCTGATGATGATGGTCTGTGGGGGGGGCTCCTGACGTTTGTACCTGGATTAAGCATGATCCACACTATTTTCTCTCCTTTGTTTCTGTCATCCCTGGTCCTCCAAGCATCTTCACTTTTTCTCTCCGCCATGCATCTTCTGCCTGCTGGGATTGAGAAGAAATAGTGGGGGGCCCTGGCGGGTCCCCTGGAGGTCGGCCCCGGGGTGGGGGACGGAAAACGATGGCTTCTTAGTTCAGTTGTCTAAAATTGTTACATTTGTTTTGAACGTTGAAATATATGTAATATATGTATTCAGTTGTCCATGCCAAGGGAATTCCAACGTGAACAAAGTTATCAGCTTGTATGCCCTCCGTAGAGTAGACAGAGATGAAAGCAGCGGAACAGACGCACCAATCTATACACGGAGACGAGAATAGCATTACAAGGACAGGCGGACGCCAAAGGACACCAGCGGTGGGAGAGGCGGATGCCTGTAACCTGACTAGAACCTAAGCCAGGGATCTTAAGCCGGGCACAGTCAATACAGAGCGTGTCAGTGTCAGAGTTACATGACTGGTAGGTCAGTCTCACAGACAGTGGCGTGTCCACGGACATGTGTACGTGGACTTAGCTGCAATCCTAAACCCGTAACCTCAACTCCTAGGTGACCGGAGGCTGGACTTATGTCCAGCCCACGCTTTAAATATTGCTGGAATGGCGAGGAGGACTGACCTTGAACATAAAATTAGTGTCACACGCGATTGCGTTAAACTAAGTTCATGTTTGAAAATGTTCACGATAGTGTACAATCACTTACAATCACGGTATTCAGTAGCAGCCTCGTAGTTACACGATCCAACATGACATAAGTTGCATGAATCGAGGCCTCCAGCTCAGGGCTGTTCAGAACACCAACGTAACAAATAGGGAGATGGGGAGGGTCCGTTGCGTTGCAGATGCAGATCCAGTTGAGTGGGTCGTTTGCGTCGCAGACACAGATTTTGAAGAGCCCGTTGCATCTCAGAGGGTCTGGGTGCGTCTCAGACGCAGATTTTGAAATCGTTTGTCTGGGAACAGAACCTTGTGACAATTCTTCGTCTTCTACTTCATCTTCGAAACCGATTGCGTATCAAGCGGCAGATTTTGAAACAGGCTGCGTCTCAAAAAAAATATTTTGGGGTCCCCCTGAACAACCAAGTTCCAGACTTTACTGCTCACAGCCTTTGGGAGAAACATCAACATTAAAGTCCAAGATGACTGAGACTGAACGACTGAAGATTGTGTAGAAACCAAACTGTTCTAGCCAAGGTCTGTGTTGGCCTGACCTGGACAAGTATTTAAAGTGTATAATCCACTTAGTATGCTCCCTGGTTTCTGTGGGTATCGCACGGGGGGGCTTATAATTGGGAGGCGGTGAGCAGCCCGGAGTTGGCTACAAAACCATGCAACAATCCAATCCATGATTTGCGTCGAGAAAATGGTGAAGTGGCCAAAGTGGAGAGAGACCAGGGTTTTTCAAGGGTACTTCAAAATCTAAATTCTGAGACATAACTAGGGTGCAGCAATGGTATATCTACTTAGTAGATATATCATTGCTGCCCCTATATATGTGGCCCCCTATATGGCCCCCTATGTGGCCCGACCTCAATAAGCTGCTTACGGTAAGAGGGAACTGGATTGCAGTATGCACGCGGTATAACACCACTAGTCACCAACGCTATGTTTCAAGTGCTGAAATCTGTCCCGCGAGCCAAATATACGCTTTGGGCCTGCATCATGTGCATTACCTCCGCGTGGCCACCTTGTGCAGCTTTCATAAATGCCCTCAAGTGGCAGTCAGCATGTGAAGCTTGCTGTGGGACATGTAGCAAGATGCGCACTATATCAGAGTGGCCTTGTGCTGCTGCTAGCAAGATCGCATCTCCATCTCGGCAGCATTATGTGAGTCATCCAGCAGCATGCATGCTACCTCTACTTGGCCCTTTTGAGATGCTAACACGAGTGTGCGTCCATCTTGGCAGTTAGCATGGGCAGCATGCTGAGAGGCATCCTGTAGCATGTGTAATACCTCAATGTGGCCCTTCACTGCTGCTAGCACAGTGCTTGTCCACCTTGGAAGTCAGCATGGGCAGCACGCAGTGGGGCTATCAGCAACATGCACACTATACCAGTTTGGCTATTTGACCAGCTGCTTCCAAATGTGCCTTTCCAGTTTGCCAGTCTGCATTGGGGGCATCCAGCAGCATGCGTACAAGATCAGTGTGACCACCTTTTCTTGCTAGGAAAATTGCTCTTCCATTTCGGCTGTCTGCACGGGGAGCATGCTGCGGGGCATTCAGCAGCATGCATACTACCACAATGTGGCCTGCATGTGCAGCTAGCACGAGTGCTAGTCCCTCCTGGCAGTCAGCATGAGCAGCATGCTTTGGGGCATCAAGAAGCATGCGCACTACCTCAGTGTGGCCCTCCTGCGCTGCTAGCACAAGTGCAGCTCCATCTTGGCTGTCTGCATAGGCAGCATGCTTTGGGGCATCAAGAAGCATGCGCACTACCTCAGTGTGGCCCTTCTCTGCCGCGAGCACAAGCGCAGCTCCATCTTGGCTGTCTGCATAGGCAGCATGCTTTGGGGCATCAAGAAGCATGCGCACTACCTCAGTGTGGCCCTTCTCTGCCGCGAGCACAAGTGCAGCTCCATCTTGGCTGTCTGCATAGGCTGCATGCTTTGGGGCATCAAGAAGCATGCGCACTACCTCAGTGTGGCCCTTCTCTGCCGCGAGCACAAGTGCAGCTCTATCTTGGCTGTCTGCATAGGCAGCATGCTTTGGGGCATCAAGAAGCATGCGCACTACCTCAGTGTGGCCCTTCTCTGCTGCTAGCACAAGCGCAGCTCCATCTTGGCTGTCTGCATAGGCAGCATGCTTTGGGGCATCAAGAAACATGCGCACAACCTGAGTGTGGCCCTCCTTTGCTGCTAGCAAAAGTGCCTGTCCATCTTGGCAGTCAGCATGGGCAGCGTGCTGTGAGGCATCAAGAAGCATGCGCACTACTTCAATGTGGCCATCATGGGCTGCTAGTACGAGTGCGGCTCCATCTTGACAGTGAAGCGTAACTATCGGGCGATAGCCAGCGAAGTTACACACAAATTCAAGGATAAGGGAAACGAGGAATAAGGAACTTGAAAGCTTGTTACAAATCAGGCGACAGCCAGTGATCATGTCAAGGTTCAAAGTTTTAGAAATGTCTGGGCGCCGACTTTAATAGCCTTGGCGAAATATCTAGAAGATCCAAACGAACCCTAAAACCTAACGTGTATGGCTACAAGAAA
Source organism: Chlamydomonas sp. ICE-L (assembly GCA_013435795.1). Taxonomy (NCBI): domain Eukaryota; kingdom Viridiplantae; phylum Chlorophyta; class Chlorophyceae; order Chlamydomonadales; family Chlamydomonadaceae; genus Chlamydomonas; species Chlamydomonas sp. ICE-L. Next base: position 4,184,906 of record JACBWV010000234.1, read on the forward strand.
ACCTACGGAACTTAGCAACAGCCTCGAAAGTTCTCGTCGAAGTTTCTCGACTTAGCAACTCACGATAGGTAAACAACTAGGACTGAATACACTACATACTCCCCCTCTTATGGAGAGCTATGTCCTCATAGCTAGCTACAAACAAAGGCATGAGGGAAAACTAAGGAATGTCAAATCTAACAACTTTTGGAATCTTAGCTTTATACTTGCGAGCAAAGGACTGAAAAGCAGAGGCAAGTGTAAAAGCATGGTACCCAGGAGAGTGCAGAAAAGTTTTCATTGCATCCAAAGATTTTAAATTTCTGTAAGGCTCCCATGAATCTTCAGAAGGGTCTTGGTAAGGTGGGGCCCATTTAACTAGAAAGAAGATGTTGTCAGCCTTGGGGCGAGCACGGGATGAGGGGTCTTGAGCAATCTTGACATCCAGAATGCGATCCACTTCGTATGCGTCACCATACACATAGTCCTTGGCAGCTGGAATAGGCTGATTTGGTATGTGACGGCCTGGAAACTCATCCTCATTGTTAGGGGTCCAAGGTAGAAGACGAGAAACATGGAAAATGGGGTGTACACGTGACATGGATGGAGGTAGGTCCAGCTTGTAGGCTGTGGGATCTGTTGCTGGAATGCACTCAAGCACAGTAAAGGGGCCAAGGAACCGATGTCGGAGCTTGGATGAGGGCTGGTCATATAGAGAGATAAAATTGGAGGACAGGCGAACTTGATCTCCAACATGAAATTGTAAGGGACGGCGGCGACGGTCGGCATAATCTGCTTGTTGAGCCTTTGCAAACTCCAGCTCCCGAGTGACTAATGCTTGGACATCCTTGAGGTTATTCATATAATCAGCAGCATCAGGTGATGCATCAGATGGAACGATGAAAGACGCTGGGGAAGTTGGGTGGAAGCCATAATTGGCATAGAATGGGGTGGTACCAATGGAGCGGTGCTGGCTGTTGTTGTATGCAAACTCAGCCAAAGGAAGCCATGTAGTCCAATCCTCGTGCATAGGAGCTATATAAGCTCTCAGGATTTGTTCTACAGTGCGATGAGTGCGCTCGGTCTGACCATCTGTTTGGGGATGATGTGCTGTGGACATGTTGAGGGTTGTACCAAGAGCAGCAAACAAGGCACGCCAGAACTCACTGTCAAACCTAGGGTCTCTGTCGCTCACAAGAAATGTAGACAAGCCATGCTTAGCGTAGACATGATCAAGGTAGACATTGGCGAGCTGAGAAGCAGTGATGTTCTTCGTGATACGTACAAAGATAGCTTGCTTGGTCAACATGCAGACAAAGGTAGCAATGGCATCATATGTAGCTCCATCATAGCAAACACTCCTAGGAAGGTCTGTGATAAGGTCAACAGATACATGACTCCAAGGGCGTGAAGGAACGTCATGTGGGCGTAGCAGACCAGGAGAAGACATGGAGCTTGGCTTGGTCCGTTGGCAGGTGGGACAGCTAGCAACATAGGACCGCACAGTGCGTGTCATGCGTGGCCACCAAAACTTGTCTGCCACGGCATTCAATGTCTTGTGAAACCCAGGGTGTCCAGCAGAAGGTGCATCATGGTATTCTTGCAGAATGCGAAGACGTAAATCAGGGACATTTGGGACGCACAGTCGACCTTTAAAATACCAAAGATCATTGTGTTTCTGAAGGAAAGACGGGCGCTTTGGATGTTCTGCTTGGGAGAACAAAGGATCCTCTGAGTAGGCTAAGGAGATGTCGTGCTGGATGGGATCTGAAATGATTACCTGGTGGGGCAGTAGGTCCATAATCTCACTGAGGAAAAGGCGTGAGAGAGCATCCGCTTGGTTCTCAGGTCCTGGCTTGTAGACAATGGTCATGTTCGGCTGGAACGGAGCCAGGTCTTGAGACCATCTTGCTTGACGCTTGGATAAGTCCCGCTGAGTGAAGAAATATTTGAGCGAGTGATGGTCGGTGTAGAGATGGAAGTGTTTGCAGCCGTCCAAGTAGTGTCGGAATTTCTTCACACCATGTACCACTGCAAGTAGCTCTTGTTCATGCACGGCGTAGTCCTTCTCAGCAGGCTTGTACTTCCTTGATTCATATGCAACTGGTTGGGGGCCTTTGCCCTGATCTTGGAGCAACACAGCTCCACACCAACCCCGGAAGCATCTGTGTAAAGTTCAAAGGTAGCATTGGACCCAGTGAAGGGAATGACAAGCAATGGAACATTAATCAATGCTGCTTTGAGAACATGAAACGCATTCACAGCTGGTTGAGGAAGTGGGTGCGGGAAGGGCTTTGAAGTCTTGGTAAGCTCCGTTAAAGGCGCTGCTATCTTGGCATAGTCCTTAATAAAACGACGGTAAAATCCAGTAAACCCAAGGAAAGATCTTGTAGACTGTAAGTCATGGGGAATACTCCAGTCGGCAACAGCAGCGATCTTCTTGGGGTCCACGCTAAGGCCACTAGATGAAACTTGGAATCCTAGGAAAACAGTCTTGGGCTGGGTGAAGGTGCACTTGGATATCTTGATATGAAGATTGGCAGCAGCCAGCTTCTCCAATACTAGCTCAATGTGTTCCAAATGCTCCTCCTCAGTTCGAGAGTAGATGAGTATATCATCCAGGTAGACCACGACAAACTTGTCCAAATACTCCTTGAGCACACTGTTCATTAGCCGCATAAAAGAGGCCGGGGCATTTGTCAACCCAAAAGGCATAACCAGAAATTCAAATTGGCCGTACCTCGTCTTGAATGCTGTTTTGTGGATATCGTCGGGGTGCATCTTCACCTGATGATAGCCGCTCCACAAATCCAGGGATGTGAAGTACTTGGCTCCATGTAGCTGGTCAAGCAGCTCATCAATGCGGGGCAATGGGTATCTGTCCTTCATGGTAATAGCATTGAGAGCACGGTAGTCGATGCAAAACCTCCATGATCCATCCGCCTTCAATGAAAACAGAACTGGGGCACCAAAGTCAGAACTAGAAGGCCGTATCCATCCCTTAGCTAGGTAGTCCTCTAACTGCCGTTGTAACTCCTCAAGCTTAGCAGGGGACATCCTCCATGTACGCTGTTGCGGCGGTGTAGATCCAGGCTGAAGGGGTATACGATGCAACGGTACTGTCTCGTTCAGACCGGTAGGAGCAGCAAAATATGGCTGAAACCTCGCTATCAGGCTATGCAACTTAGACTGCTTGGCTGCGGAAAAGGCTGTGTTCATAGGCTTGAAGGGGTCTGCTTCTTGCTGCTGGTTTGTAGCTTCTCTAAGAATCCCAAGAAATGTACGATTTCCAGGCTGGCGTAATGCCTTACGCATGCGGTTCACTTTGACCAAATTGATGCATGGAGTGGCCTGAACTGTTGAGTTGGCTTCAAGGTGAAATGGAGAAGTGATGCTACAGCTTGGAAAATCAATGTTTGGGTTTATTTCTGTCAACCAAGGCATCCCTAGGATGATGTCATACTCTTGAATATCTGTGCACACAAAGGAACGGGTTGAAGTGTGTGGGCCCATGCAGAGTGTTACCTTTGGTAGCTCAGTGGCCGTAGCTTGCAGCATTCCATTGGCTAGGCGAATCCGCAACGTGTCCCTCTTGACAGTCCTGAGCTGACATGCTTCCACTAAGCGTCGCGATACGAAGTCACGTTGAGCTTCAGAATCAAGGAGAATCCTGATAGGTATTCCTTCTAGGGTGCCATGGAAGACAAGCAAGGCATGGCCATGGTTTCTAGCAGCAGCAGAACATAGGTTGATGATCTTGGGAAGGTCTGGTGGCATGGAAGAGGTATCCTTGTTGGGAGTAGGTGAAGGCACATGAGGGGTTGATGAGGTCTCTTCTGAAGTAGCCGGAGCTGAAGTCGAGGTAGAACTGGTTGAATCCTTGGAGTCCGAGGTTAAACGACGCCTCAGAACTTCTCGTCTTGGAACAGCAGGGATTATCTTGGTTCTGTGTGAAATCGTTGGAAACCTGGTACCCGCAACAATGCGTGGTACCCCAGGTTTCGTCTCATGGGACCTAGGTGTCTCGGGCAGCGGACGAACTGCCAACTGATGCTCGGCGTCCCGGGTCGTCCCCTCCCGAGCCGAGCTGCTCAGTTTTTTTGCCTTGACGGGGAAGGGCTCCTATACGCGGCAGGTCTGCCAGTCGGATTGGAGCTGAACTCTGTACATTGACTAGAAAAATGGCCGGGTTTACGGCAGCGGAAACAGGCGCCTTCGCGCCTTAGGCGTTCTCGCTCCTCATGAGTTAAAGGGCTTGGATGCGCATTCCTCTTCGGAGAGTTTGAGCGTGGGTAGGGAGTTGAGAGCCTACCCTTCCTGGATGTGTCCACGTGCCCCATGTGTCCCAGCTCCATGGGTGTTGGGCCGCTTGCATGGCGAGACGGCAAGGATCTGTGCTCCATGTACTGAGGGCGAGCCATTAAAACCTGGTCACACTGGTGCGCAAGGCTGGCAATGTCCTCCCATTTGGTCTCTTCAGTTATCTTGCCAGTAAGCATCTCCCGGATTGACAGCTTCAAACCTTGAAGGTAATCGAAGCGGAGATCTTTCCAGTGCCGCTCGGATAGGTCCTTGATAATCCTGGTAAAGGCGTCCGAGTAGTCCAGTACGGATTCAGTCTGTTGCAGCTTCGCCAGCTTCTCCTGGGCAGTCGCCTCCGAAAACGGCTGTCCGAGGATCTTTTGGAGTTCTGCCGCGAAGCTGTCGAAGGTTCCAAATCCACCAGATGACTGGAAGTCCGGATTCGCGGGTGCAGCCAGACAAGTGCGCCACCATGCATTAGCCTTGTCGTCCAGAAACGTAGACGCATAGGCCACAGATGCAGAGTGGTCGAGGTTAAATCCCGCAAGTTGGAGAGCCACACGCGTATTGGAAATCCAATCGGGGACGTCCGTCCTTCTCTTCGCCGACAGGCGAGTTGGCAAGGGAGGTTTTACCCCAGCAGGCAGGAACTGTGGCTTCGCTGCCTTAAGGGCCTTGATCTCCGCCTCCAAAGCTGCAATGCGCTGATCAGACGCATTTGTAGATGAAGACGAAGGTGATTCGTGGGACATGTTAGAAGGGACGTGGGGAACAGGGCTCCGAAAACCAAATGAAGCGTAACTATCGGGCGATAGCCAGCGAAGTTACACACAAATTCAAGGATAAGGGAAACGAGGAATAAGGAACTCGAAAGCTTGTTACAAATCAGGCGACAGCCAGTGATCGTGTCAAGGTTCAAAGTTTTAGAAATGTCTGGGCGCCGACTTTAATAGCCTTGGCGAAATATCTAGAAGATCCAAACGAACCCTAAAACCTAACGTGTATGGCTACAAGAAAACCTACGGAACTTAGCAACAGCCTCGAAAGTTCTCGTCGAAGTTTCTCGACTTAGCAACTCACGATAGGTAAACAACTAGGACTGAATACACTACAGACAGTCTGCACGGGCAGCATTCTGCGGGGTACAAAGAAGCATGCACACTACCTCAATGTGGCCTTCCTGCGCTGCCAGCACAAGTGCCTGGCCATCTCTGCAGTCAGCATGGGCAGCATGCAGTGGCGCATCCAGCAATATGCTCACCACCTTGACGTGGCCCGCTTTTGCTGCTAGCACAAGAGCCTGTCCATCTTGGCTGTCTGCATGGGCAGCGTGCTGTGGGGCATCAAGAAGCATGCACACTACCTCAGTGTGGCCCTCCTCTGCTGCGAGCACAAGTGCGGCTCCATCTTGGCAGTCTGCACGGGCAGCATTCTGCGGGGTACTAAGAAGCATGCACACTAACTCAATGTGGCCTTCCTGCACTGCTAGCACAAGTGCAGCTCCATCTTGGCTGTCCGCATAGGCAGCATGCTTTGGGGCATCAAGCAAGAAGCATGCGCACTACCTCAGTGTGGCCCTCCTCTGCTGCTAGCAGAAGTGCCTGTCCATCTCTGCAGTCAGCATGGGCAGCGTGCTGTGGGGCATCAAGAAGCATGTGCACTACCTCAATGTGGCCATCATGTGCTGCTTGCACGAGTGCGGCTCCATCTTGGCAGTCTGCACGGGCAGCATTTTGCAAGGTGCCAAGAAGCATGCGCACTACCTCAATGTGGCCTTCCTGCGCTGCTTGCACGAGTGCCTCGCCACCTCGGCAGTCAGCATGGGCAGCATGCAGTGGTGCATCCAGCAATAAGCGCACCACCTTTGTGTGGCCCGCTCTTGCTGCTAGCACAAGAGCGTGACCATCTCTGCAGTCAGCATGGGCTGCATGCAGTGGTGCATCCAGCAAAATGCGCACCACCTTGACGTGGCCCGCTTTTGCTGCTTGCAAAAGTGCGTCTCCATTTTGGCAGTCAGCATGGGCAGCATGCTGCGGAGCATCCAACAGCATGCGCACTACTTCAGCTTGACCCTTCCTTGCTGCATTCAAAAGAGCCTTTCCATCTCTTAAGTCTGCATGGGCAGGATGCTGTGGGGCACCCAGCAACATGTGCACTATTTCAATATGGCCGTATGCTGCAGCCACCGTAAGTGCGCATCCATCATGGCAGTCAGTACGGGCAGCATGCTGTGGAGCATGCATCAGGCACCTGACCAAGTCTGCTTGCCCACTCTTGGCCACCAAAACCAGTGCGTCTTCAGATGTGAGTTTCCGGAGTATGTGCATGCAGAGCACAGAGACGAGGGGAAGACGGTAAGGATAAGATCTTTACAGTTAGATAAGCATTGGATCAATGCGCTAGGAGGAAGTACTGAGATGGCGCGGCACCTCAGGGTACCGGCATCAGAGTCCGTGCCATAGCTGGCAGCGGCATCGCAGTACAGTGCCACAGAGAGGTAGTCTTGTGCACTCTAAGTCACTCTAGGTGAGCCGGTGAAACCCGGTGAACAACATCCCCCCCCAATTCCTGGTATTCTTCATTCTGGAGAATTCCAGGAATTAGAGGAGTTAAAAGAAAAACTAGAGGGACTTTAAATATTCATAAGCAACTTATGCTTTGAAAGATAAACTTGGGCTGACTGGCAGGCTGGCTTAACAGGTGCAAGGAGAGGAGGCACAGAATATCCTGTGGGACAGGATGTCTGCTCAGGTCAAATCTAAAATAGAAGAAAGCAGACAATCAAGTTGCAATCAATCAATATCTAGGAAAAGTCTGTTCCTTGGTGTCATGGAGTCTAGAATTTAGGTGATAGAGATGACTGGTGGAAAGTCAAATCTGAAAGACTACAAGAGATGTCATGTAAACTTATCATCTATCAACTGCTGGCTAGCTACTGGATCAGGAGATCAGGTGTCATCAACTGGTTATATATGGGATCTGGCAGAACCCATCTCTCTTTAGCCTAGTTGTGATGGCCTGGTGCAGGTCATCCCACAGGTCAGCTGTAGGGTCAGAGTGGAAGGCAGGAGGGCAGAAGTTGAGGATGAAACAGTCTTGCTGATTCCATGGCATGATGGCATCATCAACGTAGATCAGGATAGGACTGGGCTCTCCATCTGTCCTGATCTGATGGGACTGCATGAGGAGCCCTGGCTGCCTGTGGGCTGCATTGCAGTAGGCACTGACCATGGCTGCCTGCAGGCAGATGGTCCACTTCAATCTATCCTTCATGCTGGCTGAACAGGTGTCATACTTATATATATATGAGAGTGGCTAGAAGCTTAGAGTGCAAGTGGATAGGGGTAATAACTGGTGCAGGATTGGTGGGCATATCCTGTTCTCTCCAAACTTGGTTTGGAAGGGACCTCAGGTGCTTGTACCTTGTATAGAAGTCGTGGATCAAGGTGTATAAGGGGACACTGAGCATGTTGACTATGCAGGTTGGGGTGGGCAAGAGCATCATGTGATCTAATATTTCCATCAGTTCCCCCAGGGGATAGTATCCCTCCCTGTGGTTCTCAAGAGTGTAACTGACAGCAGGCATGTGGGCATTGTTCTGTATGTCAGCTTGGGAACCTGGTTCTGATGTGGGAGGTGTGCTACCTGGAGAGAAGTCTGTGATGCCAGTGGGGACCATGGTCTGGAGGAGTATGTCCTCTTGGAATAGGGATAGGATGGCAGTGGCCAACTTTGTAGGTTTATCTGCAGGTTGCTCTACTGCTGGCTCTACTGGTGGCTCTACTGGTGGTTCTACTGCTGGCTCTACTGCTGGCTCTACTGGTGGCTCTACTGGTGGCTTTACTGGTGGCTCTGCTGGTGGCTCTACTGGTGGCTTTACTGGTGGCTCTGCTGGTGGCTCTACAGGTGGCTCTACTGGTGGCTTTACTGGTGGCTCTGCTGGTGGCTCTACTGGTGGCTGGATAGTCTCCTGGCTGGCTACAGATGGATACCTCTTCTTATAGATCTCCATCATTGATGCTTTCATGTTGGCCAGCTGTTGCGCAACATCTATGGCATCATCATCCTGGCTACAGCTAGGGGCACTATCTGGCATAATCTCTACATATCCTGCTTCTCTGTGACAGTCTGACCAGTACAGGCAGTCTGGGGAAGGCTCACCATTGGATTTCTTCTGGTACTGGACATTGGCAGGAGCTCTATGCTCAGGGGGTGCTGGAGGCACTGGTACAGGAGGACCTGTTGGCTTGGGCTTGAGAAGGGTGTCCATGAGTGGTTTATGAGCCAAGTATGTGCCTGGTGAGGGGCACTGTGTAGAGGAATGTCCAAATCCATCTCATTTATCGCAACTCCTTACTCCACACCCCTCGCAGTGAACGCTGGAACGCAGTGGACCTGGCCTGGACCCCTCATCACTGTACCGCGGCGCTGTCAGTCTGTACTGGGTTTCAGGCTCATTAAACGCCGGCCACCAGACCTTATCTCCCTCAGTTATCGCAACTCCTTACTCCACACCCCTCGCAGTGAACGATGGAACGCAGTGGACCTGGCCTGGACCCCTCATCACTGTACCGCGGCGCTGTCAGTCTGTACTGGGTTTCAGGCTCATTAAACGCCGGCCACCAGACCTTATCTCCCTCATTTATCGCAACTCCTTACTCCACACCCCTCGCAGTGAACGATGGAACGCAGTGGACCTGGCCTGGTCCCCTCATCACTGTACCGCGGCGCTGTCAGTCTACACAATTATTTACTCATCAATCCCCCCATAACCTACTCAGGAAATGCGAAATTTCCGCAATCACGCCTAAAGACGTGATTGCCGTGGAGCTCGTACCTCGCTCCCGTTGATTCCTCTGCTCTTCACATTCACCTCCTTTTCCAGACACCTCCTGTTCAGACTTTCTCAGGTATGCTTAGGTATGCTTACTCCTGTGGTCCAAGTTTCTTTTCAACTTCTTCTTTTCTCCACCCTCATTCCTTGCCCACAGCCTAACGCTCCACCTACACACACTGTCCCCCTCTCTCTCAAATATGGTCACAAAAAATCATAATCACACCCCTTCAACCTCACACTGCCAAACACTCCCCCCTCCTCCCACCTCCCCCCCCCCCCACACACACACCTCTTGACCACCATCCCCACAATCTCACTCCCCCACCACACCGCCCATAACCACCCACTCACCCCCCTATCACAACACGTTCTTACTAAAAACCACCACCAACCTTCACATCACACCCCTCACCCCCACCCCACCACCACAACCCTGGCCAGGGCGTGCGAGTCGCCTAGACCGGTCTGGGCCAGTAAATCCCCTCCAAACACACACACTCACACCTTCCCTCTTCACCACCTAACCCACACTCACTCCCCCACCACATCACACATAACCACACACTCTCCCCCCATCACCACACGTTCTTACAACTTACCACCCACCCATACCTTCACAACACACCCCTCACTCCCCCACCACATCACACACAACCACCTGGTCTGGGCGTGAAATTCGCCCAAATAGACCGGTCTGGGCGCGAAAATCGCCCAGACCATAGTTCCACTGGAGATGGCTCTTTTCCTGGCTTGCCGAGGTTTACCTTAGCGGTTAGGGGGCGGCGTTAGATCGCAGGACACGCAGGCTGAGTTACAAATGTGGTGTGTTCTACATCCCTTGTGATCTACAGTACCCTTGCTGTATCGACCCTACTTGCGAGAGTAGGAAGGGGGTGGTGAGGTTCGATTCCTCAGTATTTTGGCGTCCTGGCCCTAAGCAAACCTTGTAGGGAAGTACTGTCGGATTTCTGCCCACGTGGTGGTTCTCTAGTTATGTCTCCTTGATTCCGCCTCTAACGACCATGGCAGGGAGCTTGTCTGCCGTGGTCAACAGGGGTAGTGGTGAATGTTCGTTTGGTCGTGGGTTGGTATCTCTCACCAACCCTAAGTGCGCCTACTTTGCATATTGTAGGAGTGGCACCACCATTCGAACTGAATCCTCCGTGTCGCTGGTTTGTGTCGGGAGACCCACCTCCTGGGGTGAAAGTCCTTTCACAACTAAAAAAAAAAAAAAAAAAAAAAAAAAAAACAGTTCCAGCATGTCATATCTGGCTTTCTCTGATCTCTTTTCCTGGTACGGCGGGGGGAAGCAGGGATAGGGCTTGTAGAGGTAGGCTCAGCAGGGTCAGCAGAGGTGGAGGGAGAGGAGGAGACAGGAGCTGGCGGTGGTGATGGAGGAGGAGGAGGAGGAGAAACTGGCGGTGGCAATGGAGGAGGAGGAGGAGGAGGAGCTGGAGATGACGATGAGGGAGGAGGAGGAGGAGATGCCAGTTCATTGAGGCGGTCTGTAGAGTCCTTGAACCGTTGAGTCCACTTAGCTCTTCCTGCCGAGCATAAATGGTGTACCATGATGTTAGGGTTCAGGTACCATGGGTCAACTAGGCTGTCTTGATCTGGGTGATCAGTAGGCTTGGGGTAGAATACATCTTTGGTATATACTCCCCCCCTTGCATTGTTGGGGCAGACCAGGACAGGCTGGAGTGATGGTCCAGGCTCATCGTCTTCTTGGTAAGGGAGGCATAGGGTAGCCTGGGAATCATCCAAAGAAAGAGTAAGGGCATCATCTTGTCTCATCATAGCTGGGATGCTTATGAGTTGCATTGGAATGCCATTGTGTGGAATAATGAGTGGCATGGGGTCACTATCAATGGGACATATATGAACTTCCTTGAGGGTCAGGACCAAGCCATTGTGTGCTTGGACTACAGCTGTGCCTGTGGAGGAGCACATACGTGGATGGGGATGTCCTGGGAAGAACACTGGTACTAGAGGAGAGAGAGGTGTGATTCTGATGAGTGCATGCTTGTTGTAGGAAAGGTGATGGATGGAATCAGAGCTGAGTACCCAGTCATGTGCCATGGGTTGAGAGGGATAGAAACACATAATCGTAGTGCCAGATGGGTGCTCAGAGGTATCTGGATCAGGAGTTGCATCTTCATGGTCCCCACTACTGTGGGTGTTCTGCAGAGTGGGGGAGCTTCCTATCTCTGAGACAGTGTGAAGGACAGGGTCAGGCTCAGGAGTAGGGTATTGGTCTTGTTGGTCCCCACTACTGTGGGTATTCTGCAGAGTGGGGGAGTTTCCTATCTCTGAGAAAGTGTGAAGGACAGGATGATCAGCAGGATAGGGCAGGATACTAGAGATCTTACCCTCAAGCATGGCGTCCCGCTCTTTTAGCATGTCCTCTTTCCACTCTGTAAACCATCCAGGTACGTAGATGAGCATCCGGGTGGACAGGTGGCACCTTAGGTGCAGCAGATGCCTGGTCTTCAGGTTGATCAGATGATCCAGCAGGGTCATCCTAACCAATCCAGAATTCCTTGCCCGCTGATGATGGGACACCAGTCGCAGTCGGCTGGTCTACAGGAATCGGCCTGGATGGGCCTGGAGGAGGTTGAGGTCGCTCTTTGTAGCGACCCTCTTGGATGTCCTTGAACCAGTTTGTGTCCTTCTCCAGGATCTTCTGCGCGCTCGCGCGGAGTTGGGCCTTGATTTTGGCGTCGTCCAAGGGGCAGAGGGCAAGAGGATCATTGGGACACAGAGGCATCTTCGGTGGTGGAGGAGGAGCATCCACGAATGGCGGTGGGGGTGGCGCATTCCGGTCAGAGGGGGACCTGGATGCTCGGCGGATGGGAAGTGCTGCATTGCGATGGATGGAGTGGCGGGAGAAGTTTAGAGATCTGAGGGTTGTGGGAATTGGAGTTTGGATAGGAGGATCTAGCATGAAACCTGATCCATACTCGGTTCTCAGGTAGCGCAAAGCAGATGCCGCATTGTTAGTACGGTCACGAAGAACAGCAACGATGGATAAGTGGACTGAGTCGCAAATGTGGTCCATAGCAATAAAGTTGCTGATGGCAGTGATATTACTCTCGGGCGAGGTAAAATAGTGCATGCCGTCTTTCGGCTCTGAAAGCGGGATGAAGTCTCTGTCTCCATCAAGCACCGAGTGCCTGCAGATGTTGTCCAGCATTGGGCTGGTCATGTCCGTGTACCAGGTAGCAAAGGTTTCAAGTGTTCCCTTACCGTCGAACTTGGAGTATTGCGGCACGTCCATGGCGATGTTCCGGGGCAAGGCAAAGCACAAGTTGATGGGAAAGGCGGGATTAGGGAGTAGGAGATCTGAGTACGATAAAACTCGAGATCTGGGGACGGGTATTTGAGGGGAAAGGGGTGGAGGGAGTTGCAAGCAACGGTGTGGGGTACGAGGAGGGTTTGGGGAAGGAAGGGTTGGTGGTGAAGGCCAACTGGGGAGAGATCTTGAGAGATGATAGGTCAGGAGGAAGTACTGAGATGGCGCGGCACCTCAGGGTACCGGCATCTGAGTCCGTGCCATAGCTGGCAGCGGCATCGCAGTACAGTGCCACAGAGAGGTAGTCTTGTGCACTCTAAGTCACTCTAGGTGAGCCGGTGAAACCCGGTGAACAACATCAGATTCTTCCAAGGATCCTGGCCTAGAAACTAAAACAAGAGCCACTTCCAGCTTGTTATGATCCAGGGCACGACGGAGAACTCTGACCATGTTGCCCTTATCTCTGTGAATCAGCACCTCGGCAAGATGGCGTACCACGATAGAATGCCAGAAGCGGCAAACAGCGGAAATGTCGCAAATCGGGGCCTCCAGGCGAAGGGCGCGCAACACCAGATATGTTACAACTTCCGGAAGAAGATGGGGGAGTTCCAGCATTGAGTTAAGTCAGAAGTGAGGCGCCGTGGTCGTGAAATTGGCGTCATGGTCGTGACCGCGGAAGATTAGCGGTTGGGGGCAGGCCCGGGGGTGGTATAGTTTTCCAAACCCGGTATGGGGGTTGGGGGCGCCAGGGCGCCCGGTGAGGGGCAGGGGGTGCACCCCGGGTGCACCGGGGTGCAGCAGTACATGCCCCCCGAGGTGCATGTACTGCTGCACCCGGGTGCACCTGGGGTGTACCCCCCGCCCAAGAGGGCCAAATTAACTATCTCTGAACGGGGCTCAGGCCAAAGGGGGGGGGGGTCTGAGCGGCAGCCGGCCGCTCATTTCCACAGGAGTTATGAACCGCCGAAGGCTTTTTTTTTTACACTACGGCCCGAATTATCTATTTTAGACCCTAAATTGACCCTATCGTGGCCCAAAATTGACTTTTGTCAGCCCTTTATTTGCCTTTCCTTGGCCTTTCATTGGCTCTTTTACGGACCTAATGTGGACCCCCATTGAGCCATTAATCAGATATTAATTAGACATTTCATGCACCTCATTTAGCGTTGAATTGAGAACTGATTGAATGAGTGATCTCTTAATTGGCTAGCAATCGGATAGCCCTGAATTAAACCTGCATGGGCTTACAATTGACCCTGCAATAGAACTGAGTTAGATCTTAATCGAGCCTGAAATTTCCATAATTACCCGTAGCTCTCGTCATTTAGTCTTCACTTCATTAGCCCTTAACCCCTTACCTCTTCGGCGAGCAGCCAGATTGCTGGCTATATCCATGTAACCAAGATCAAGTTCATTTGTACTTACCACACTGATTGGCCCTCTAATACTTTATATTGTGCTTGAATATGTTCATCTAATTGCTTGCAACCCTCTACTTCGAAGAGTCGAAATGACGTGACGTACTTTGTTAATTAACAATTGTACCGGGGTTAATTATCGGCAGTACAATTGTTAATTGGAATTAAGTCCGTTCAGACCCCGGAAAGGTGTTCCAAGGGGGAAGCTAGCCCGGGGTTGAAGGTTTAGGGGTCATGGTTTAGGGGGTTTAGGGGGCTAGGGTGTAGGGGTAACCGGCTACCCCCGGACTGGCAAACCTCGGGCTAGCTTCCCCCCCCACACAGGAAATTTCAGAGTACTGAAACCGAGCATTTCGACTGTCTCGGAACCTACCATGCCCTGACCTGATAGCAGGAAGGCAGCGCACGTGGGGGCCCCCAGTTCTCCGAATTGGCTGCCTCCAAGAAGAAGCCTTTAAGCATGCAGCATCAGCGTCCGAATTCAAGAATAACTATTCGCGCGTTCGGTCAACAGATGCTCCTGGATTCGATGGTCAAATTTTCTGACCCAAGGAGCATCTGTTGGCCCAACGCGCGAATAATTATTCTTGAATTCGGACGCTGATGCTGCATGCTTAAAGGCTTCTTCTTGGAGGCAGCCAATTCGGAGAACTGGGGGCCCCACATGAGCTGCCTTCATGGCGCTATCAGGACAGGGCATGGTAGGATTTGCAAACTAGCCATGGCCAGCCTGTCTGCAGACGTGTATGAGCTAATCAGCTCATCAGCATGCTCATCGCTCATGCCCCAACCTGACCAAGCCAGAAAACGCGAACCTTGGACGACAGGGTTCACGTCCCCTTGAGTTGGAAATGCGCGTTCCTCTTCATTTCCCGATCTCTGAGTGTCACTTTTTTGCTGCTACCACGCCTAATGCTACTGCTGTTGCCTTCTGTCGGATCTCTTATTCTTCTGGCGACCTGCGAGATCTGTCGGACTGTCGGAGGTTAATTGCCGTGCGCCTGCTGTGCACGCGCTCATGCGTATCTGATTCGGGCCTGCCCCTCGGGTTCCGAGACAGTCGAAATGCTCGGTTTCAGTGCTCTGAAATTTCCTGCCCCCCCCCGCCGGTGCCACCCTGTCCTCGGACTTGCTAGTCGTATTCCTTGCCAGGCCAACCTTTTTCGTTCGCAAATCTCTTCTGATCAACTTCAACAGCACAGTTAATGGCTTTGTTTGCGTCAGGGGTTGAGGGCCTCCGATCTCAGCCTGACTAGCTCGGCCCCTATGCCACCCTATGGAGCAGTGGGGGTTGCAGGACTGTAGGACATGATAGATACCTCTGCCAAGAGAAACGAACAGAATAGTAGGCCTGGAGGTCTCGGTCAGGTTTCGAGGGCAAGATGCCAAGATGTGATGGCTGGCATTTTTGTTTTCACAGTTCTGGTTTGGACAGCAATTAGGGTACAAATCACTAAACCACTGATCTCCATCTCACAGTTTCATTAACAACAACAATTAGTGCCACCAACAATTAGTGCCACCAGCCCACCACATGCCATCAAGTTGGCATTGCACCTTTGAACACCCTTAAAATATTAGACCGTCAGAGAGGAGCGATGTATGCATTTGTGTGTCTTTTTACAGTCCAGGTGAAGAGTAGTCAAATAGGCTAATACATGAACTTGCTAAAATAAACCAACCAGTGAGGGGCACTGAGACGGTAGCTATCAGAGTTAA
This sequence comes from Chlamydomonas sp. ICE-L, assembly GCA_013435795.1. Taxonomy (NCBI): domain Eukaryota; kingdom Viridiplantae; phylum Chlorophyta; class Chlorophyceae; order Chlamydomonadales; family Chlamydomonadaceae; genus Chlamydomonas; species Chlamydomonas sp. ICE-L. The sequence continues at coordinate 4,200,453 of JACBWV010000234.1, forward strand.
ACCTTATCACATCCAGCCCAAGTGCTACCGCGGGTGTGCACCTAGAGGTGCCTACTTCCCCCTGTAGGAGTGGCCCCGCCTTCACATAGAAAAGTTATAAAAAAAAGACAAAAGGTAGCGCTAGGAAGTATTATATTTGGAGTCCAGTAGGACACCAGGAAATGGTAAGTGCAGGAAATGTCAAGTACGAGTATGAGTTCAAGTAATCAAGGACGAGTGCAAGCAATTGCAAGTACGAGTACAAGAAAGAGTACAAGTACATGTATGAGTACAAGACCGGGTACAAGTACAAGTACAAGACCGAGTACAAGTACTAGTATAGTAGTATGAGTACAACATCGAGTACAAGTACAAGTACGAGTACAAGTGTAAGTACAAGTTAGAGTACAAGTACAAGTACCGTAGCACCATCTAATGGTGCTGGTGCTGCCATAGCAGGACGGCATGATAGCAGCATGCCACCCAAACCACAACAGCAAGCACCTACTCCTGCACTCGTTCTCATGCACCACATGAACCTGAACTTGGTAACATGGCTCCAGCCTTTAAGGCTGCTTGCCGTCTTTGGCAGTAACATAATCAATTCAAAGCAAAGATCGGAATATACTTGATCTCTCCATACAATCATTGATAAAAAAAGGCAACTTCGCACGACCACATGCACCACAATCCACACATCACAACCCCCATACTCCAGACCAGACAGCATCACTCAGACACAAGACTGGTAGGCTACACAACACACGTTTCTAAATCGGCTGGAAGATCTCAAACAGTTCCAACAAGGGACCGGCATATCATATGATGTTGTCCAAAAGCGAGTATGATATCATATGATATTGTATATAAAAGGTAACCCTAGCCTAGTCAGACTGCCGGCATCATATGCTGTCATATGATATCATATGATGACATTTCCGTTCCTGAATTACAACGCCTGGATCCATATCTTTAGGAAGCATCAGAGGGTAGCTAAGTATTTTTGAAAGATTTGTAGGATACACATCATGTAAGATATAATAACTTGTACAGAGTACTGCAAGAGCATGAAAAAGTGTTCCCCGGCACTACCGGTTTTTCATTTGGGGCTACTCATGTCAGCTTCCCGCCAGCTCCAATAGCCAGGCACTGGGTCGCACCCAATGTTTGAAGCTGCATTGGAATACTTGACAGAATAGCTTTCAGACGCACTAGCTAGCTTCAGGTTTGGCCCCCAAGGCCAGGGAAAGGGAGCTGCCTAGAAGCTGCTATGCATAGCCCAAAAAAGAAACAGTGTTCCCCAGCGGCACGTTGCCCCTCTGCCATAGTTTTGTTTTCAAGCTACGAGCAGCAGCTTCTAGGCAGCTTCCCTGACTGGCTGGTAAGCTAAACCTGTTGCAACCCAGTGCACCTTGAAGCTGACACAACCTGATTTTATGTTCTGTTGACATCTTGGAGCTTGGCCCAGTGGCTGGCACAGGGAGTTGCCTAGAACCTGCTGCTCGTAGCTGAAAAGAAAGCTATGCCCTTCGCCTACGGCTTCTCAACCAAGAAGGCGTGCCATAGTCAGGGTCCGACCTTCTGAATATTTATAAATGCCGCTGCTGCTGCTGTTGCCGTTGCTGCTGCCCTGCTGCGGGCTGTTGCTGCTGCTGTGTGCTGGGTTTGCTGCTGCTGCCGCTGCTGTAGGCTGCTGTTGCTGTCGCCTGTGGCCTGCTGTTGCTGTTGGCCTTCTGCTGCTGCCGCTGCTGTGGGCTGCTGTTGCTGTGGCCTGCTGCTGTGGGTTGTTGCTTCTGTTGCTGCCACCGCTGCTGCTGTTGCCAATTGTGTGCCGTGCAGTCTGTGTGCAGCCAGGGAGGCTCATAGGGACTCATCCACCAAGGAAGACATCATAGCTTTCTTTTTCAGCTACGAGCAGCAGCTTCTAGGCAGCTCCTCAGGCTCTCTCTTCGTCCAAACCTACAGCAACTTAGTGCACCTGAAAGCTGGTATGGCTAGCTTTCCAGTGCTCCTGGAATGTTAGGGTGGTCTAGTGGAAGTCTCAGGGAGCTGCCTAGAAGTTGCTGCTGGTAGCCAAAAAGAAAAGCCCTGGGAGACATGGTTATCAGCCTTGGGTGCTGCTGCTGCTGAGAGCACAGTCCAGTCTGTGGCCCACCCACAATACTTGAAGGGACTCAACCTATGAGGGAGTTATGGCTTGCCAGCCTTGGGTGCTGCTGTTGCTGCTGCCGTTCCTGCTGCTGATCCTGATGGGGCACGGTGCAGTCTGTAGGCAACCGACAAGATCCAAAGGGACTCACCCATTGGGGGAGTTATGGCTTGACAGCCTTGGGCGCTGCTGCCACTGCTGCCGTTGCTGCCTTAACTGCTGATGAGGCACGGTGCAGTCTGTAGGCAACGGACAAGACTCAAAGGGACTCACCCATTGGGGTAGTTATGGCTTGCCAGCCTTGGGTGCTGCTGCTGCTGCTGCTGTTGCTGCCTTTACTGCTGATGGAGCACAGTGCAGTCTGTAGGCAACGGACAAGACTCGAAGGGACTCACTCATTTAGGGAGTTATGGCTTGCCAACCTCGGGTGTACACCAGGGTCAGCGTTGGGAAATCTAAATGTGACACACAAACATGTTCATGAGACTCACGGTGTTAGTCACGTGAGTAATAGAATCAGAATCTATCTCATCCTGCCCGCCAGTTCTGGTGGAGTGGGGAGTCATGGCTTACAAGTAGGGACCGGCATATCATATGATGTTCACCAAAGGCGAGTTAGATACCATATGATATGATACAAATTGTATCATATGATATTGCATAGAAATTGTAACTTTAGCCTAGTCAGACTGCCGACATCATATGATTTCAAATGATGACATGATAGTACATGATATCATACTGCATTTCCCTACTTATTAGGCTTGGGTGGCAAGCCAGCGTCAGTGTTGGGGTTCCATGAAGTGTGGCGAGCCAACATGTTCATGAGACTCACGGTGTTAGTCACGTGGGCAATGCTGTCGGAGTCAATCTCATCCTGTCCGCCAGTTCCGGTGGAGCGACGGCTGCGGTTCAAAGCCTGAGAGGTCTGCATCAGCTCTGTCATCACTTTCATCATGAACGTATCGGGGTTGCGCGTCTGGAGGTCGGTGTCGTGTGAGAGGGGTCCAACCAACTTCTTAAGCTTGCCGTCCTTTAAGCTGTACACAACGCCTGCAAGGGATGAGTGTGCGTGTGTGTGTATACGTGTGCGTGTGTGTGTCTGTGTGTGTGTGGTGGTGGTGGTGGTGGTGGTGGTGGGGGGGGGTATGTGTATGTGTGTGTGTGTGTGAGGTGGGGGGTCAGCCAGCGCATCCCTCATCGATTGCTCCAAGGCGGATTGTGGCCCCTGCGAGGGTGTTCACATGTGGTTCACATGTTGCGTTCATGGTTGTATGGTTTATTGTGGTCATGGTTTTATCTAACATGTCGTGGTTATGGTTTCACATTTGAAGGTCATGGTTGAAACACATTAATCTCCTGCCACCTAACCCTCCTCGGTCAAAAACTATGTCGTGAATATTGTAGGCTATCAATTGAATGGGGTGTAAGGTACGATATTGAACAAGAAATTGGACTCATATACAGGTATATATACACTGTACTCATATCATATATACAAGGTATTTATATCATGAAAACAAAAACCTTTTCTTGATTTCATACCATATATACCAGGATAACACCTAGAAGGTTCCCGTCCGCCCCGCGTCCTCCGGAACTAATCGGTCAGCTAGACATCTTCTACCAGCGATCTGCTGACACAATATACACAATACATTTCAGGTGATATCATACAATAATTATGGGAACCAGTATGATATTGACAACCCTATATATCAAACACTTACTTATATAAATCACTCATACACTGATGTACATCACTCATATACTCATATAAATCACTCATATACTCATATAAATCACTAACATACTCATATAAATCACTGATATACATCACTCACCAACCACATTAATCTCCTGTCCTCTGTCCCAAGCAGCCTGCACAGCTGGAGACGTGCAAACATGGAATGTCTGGCGCAGCACATTGTATTCGCACAGACGCCTGAGCTGCTCCTCTTCAGCCATGCCCTTCAGCTCACCCCAGTGTTGGTTTCGGCACTCACGGATGTCAGAGATCCTGAATAGGCAATGGCGAGGAAGGTAGGTGATTGCAGTTTTTTGGCGGAGCCCCCCCACTTCTGGGGGGTGGGAGCCCCCATAGTCACCACGTTGTCCGTCTGACCACAAGGAACACAAAACGCGAAACAAGTAACACTGGCCCTAACTGTCTCGTAAACCCTGGCTTCTGTTCGATGCACTCGATTCCGTTGCCACATGACGCTCCAGTTGCCAACACTCTCTGCCAATTTTCAATTTCACTTGCGGCGCCACGAGGACTTGTTAAAATGTATAGTTCCCATGTATAGCTTGGAATTTGAGTGGGATAAAGTGCTGTTTATGGTTTTACATTCAGTAGTGGAAGATAATACATATTTTTTTGTTTTTGAGCTAACTGTTGACTCAACAAATTTACTTGTTTAATTAAATTCAAATGTAAATTAAGTCAATACAATTTAAATTAAAATATTACAGGGGGCCATCAAGAAGTATTTTTTGGACACACACGCTATGATTTTTTTTTTTGCCCTTACCCCCCCCCCCCCCCCCCCCCCCCTCCCCCCCATTGGCTTAAAAGGCCAATATCTTCCTCACCAATAATAATTATGTAATTATAGTTATGTGCATACTGACCCTCACGTCGAGCTCTATCAGTTAGTCATCTTAAAACTTGGTTTGGCTTATGTATAAGTGTATAAGCGACCCCTGCCCCACCACCACCCTAGCACAACTCCCCACCCACCCACCCCGCACACACTCACTAAGTAACTACGGTAACAATAGGTAAGCTGCAACTCAGCTGCAACTAGTGAGTTTCAGCTGCATTTACATTTTTTACTAAGTGTAGTTCAGGTGTAGTTCATAAATAACATCAGTCAGAGGCCGGTCAGAGGAGTCTCATGAGAAAGAACGGTGTGGGGCCAAAGGGGTCTCAGGCAGTGAAACACCACTCCATCGACCCGACACCCGCATAAAGTACACTATTTGTCTAGTCTGATCCAATTAAAGTTAAGCTATATTTGCGCTTATGGCTAGGCTCTTGATATTTGCCCCCAATACTGATTGGGACTTTGGCCGGAAGCCAGTTTTGGTTTTGTACCTATCATTCTCAACTATGTGACTGCAAGTTTGCTGCATGTCTTGTAGACCATCCAAAGCTCTTTACTTCAGCACTCTGCTCCAAAACAACGAGGCTGACTCGGGCTTCCTGTTGTTTGAGCTTTCAACTGCTGGCTCGGGTTGTTGTTCCTTGAGCTTCAAGATCAGGGCTTTGTACCTAGCATTTTGCATGGGCTTGAGCTTCATGCCTTAGGAAATAACCCCCTTCACCTCAGCTTCCGTGATGGCGTACTGGCCTGGTGCGACTTAAGGCTTGCCTTGTTGCTGGGAGGGCACTGGACCACGGCATTGCAGATGTTGCAAGTTGTCGTCAAGGGCTCGGGTGCGGAAGGCGCCTCGGCTCGAGTTGTGGGCGATTTGGCCTGGGCTGCTCTAGCCTCGGCCTCGGCCTCAGCCCTGGCCTTGACCTTTCTTTTCATCCGTTGCTGTGAGCAAGTGCGGATTCCTGCTGCTTAAGCTTCCAACTGCTAAGTCGGGAAGTTGTCGGCTCTGGTAGTGAAGTTCAGGTTGGCGTCCAGACTGGATGTACCTTCCAGTACATCCACTTAATTACACCCTGGGTCTAATCGAGAAACGACTGAAGATTCGTAACGCTTTCGTCGAGGCGTTTTTGATGGTGTGCTGCACGTTTGATTCTGGCCACAGACGAACAAGTTGTGAAGAAAGTTTGAGATCGGCCTCAACTCCCCCCCCCCCCCCCCCCCCCCCCCCCCCTTTGTGACCCCCCCATATCTCAGCCCCCTGACACTTTTTTCACTTCTTTCAACGGTTTCGGGATCTACGACCAAATCGGAGACGATTAACAGCGTGCGCCTCCCCACATACGTTTTGATGGCCCCCCGAAATATTACAAGTAAAATTTAAAATAAAATAAAATAAAATTTAAATCAATAACAATTATCTCGAGATTAAAAAAAAAATGAAATTCATACTTTACTTAGCAGCTTCTAGGCAGCTCTCTTTACCTATCCTCGAGCCAATCTTGAAGCTAGCTAGTGCATCTGAAAGCTGATGTGACGAGCATTCCAGTTCAGCTTCAAGCATTGGGTTTGATCCAGAGGCTGTTGGAGCTGGCGAGAAGCTGCCATAAGTAAGGGTCATCCAGGGCACACAATAAGACAGCAGAAACCAAAAAAAGAGTAAAATCGGACTGTACAGACTACACATGTTGTAAAATCAGAGCGCTGGGGGGGGGGGGGGGGGGGGGGGGGGGGGGGGGGGGGGGCAACCAGCAGTTCACAAGTCCAAGGGTCTTCAAGGGCACCTTAAGCAGGGACCAGTGCTGTGCAGTTGTAGTGGCCACACAATAAGACAGCAGAAACAATAAAAATAGTAAAATCAGAGCGCTGAATTGACTACAAATATAGTTAAATCAGAGCGCCGGGGGGGGGGGTGGGGGGGCGTACGAGCAGTTAACGGGTCCAGGGGTCTTCCAGGGCACCTTATGTGCAGCGGCCACTGCTGCGCAGTTGTAGTGGCCACACAATAACACAGCAGAAACAATAACGAGTAAACTCAGAGCGCTGTACACAGCAACAGTCTTCACCTTCTAAACCCTATACCCTAACCCTTAATCCCTGTAAAGCCTCGACACACCTTGCCCACGCGCTAGACACCTTCTAAAACAAATGCCATTTCTGTTTAAGAAAGCTTCATTAAATTCTCTTAGCGCCCGCCTTTTTGTATTTTAGCCAAAAACACGCTGACACCATATTCATTGCAAAACAAAAGAGGCCAGGGGTAGACAAATATGTATGAGGTACAAACCAGCAGTTCATAAGTCCAGGGGTCATATCGGGCATCTTCAGCGCAGGGACCACTGCTGCGCAGTTGTAGTGGCTACACACTAACAGAGCAGAAACATTAAAAAAGAGTAAAATCAGAGTGCTAAATAGACTACACATATAGTTAAATCAGAGCGCCTGGGGGGCGTACCAGCAGTTCACAAGTCCAGGGGTCATACAGGGCATCTTCAGCGCAGGGACCACTGCTGCGCAGTTGAAGTGGCCACACACAAACAGAGCAGAAACAATACAAATAGTAAAATCATAGCGCTGAATAGACTACAAATATGGTAAAATGAGAGCGCCTGGGGGGCACATACCAGCAGTTAACAAGCCCAGGGGTCTTTGAGGGCATCTTCAGCTCAGCAGCCACTGCTCCGCAGGTGTAGTGGCAACACAATAAGACAGGTAAGATTTTTTTTTTAGTAAAATCAGAGCCCTGTACAGACTACACATACAGTAATATCAGAGCGCCGGGGTGGGGTGGGGGCGTACCAGCAGTTCACGAGTCCCAGGGTCTTCGAGGGCATCTTCAGCGCAGCGGCCACTGCTCCGCAGTTGTAGTGGCCACACAATAACACAGTAGAAACAATACAAGAGTAAAGTCAGAGCACTGTACAGACTACAAATAGAGTAAAATCAGAGCGCCGAGGGTGGGATGGAATGGGGTGGGGGGGCGTACCAGCAGTTAACTAGTCCAGGGGTCTTCGAGGGCATCTTAAGTGCAGCGGCCACTGCTCCGCAGTTGTAGTGACCACACACCACGACAGTCTTCACCTTCAACACGCTGACACCATACTCGATGCACGTCTGGCAGTTCAAATCAGTGTGCATCGCTTGGTTGCCAACATTTCGCTGGGTAAACACCTCACCGGGGGCAAGACCAGCAAGGACATTGGCCTGGTCAGGAAAATGAGAACAGGCAAGTTGTTAACAGTTCGAATCAGAGTGCAACGCTTAGTAGCCAACATTTCGCTAGGTGAACACCTCACCCGGGGCAAGACCAGCAAGGACATTGGCCTGGTCAGGGAAAAAGAGAACAGACAACTTGTTAGCGGTGCAAAGCAGAGTGCAGCGCTTAGTAGCCACTACAGAAATTAGATTTTGCTGGGTGAACACCTCGCCGGGGGCAAGACCGGCAAGGACATTGGCCTGGTCAGGGAAAAAGAGAACAGACACCTTGTTAGCGGTGCAAAGCAGAGTGCAGGTGTGGTGACTCCTCACCTGCACTCGGCTGTCAGTGCATATGTATATTGTTATTTGAGAATCGTTGTTAAGCCATATGCTATATCAATGTATGAACGCCTGCAAACGGCCATCTGCGCATCCGTACACGCGTTACTACATGTGCATACCAGAGGGGATGCATCTTAAATTGTAATTTGTAAACCGTAGTTAAGCTATATTTCAACACTCCTCACCGGCAGAACGCTGTCTGCGCATCCGTACATGCGTTGCAAAATGCGAGTACTAGAAGGGGACGCATCTTCACATAGTAATTTGTGAACTGCAGTTAATAATAATAATATTGTGTGGACCGCAGTAAATAATAATCATTGTTTGTGAACCGCAGTTAATAATAATACTAATACTAATACTAATACTAATACTAATACTAATACTAATACTACTAATAATAATAATACCATAATAATAATACCATAATAATAATACCATAATAATAAAATTATTATTATTATTATTATTATTAATAATAATAATAATAATAATAATAATAATAATAATAATAACAATAATAATTCACGAATCCTCACTGGCACACGGCTGTTTGAGCAATCTACCCACAAAAACTCAGGTGTCTGTAGATGGCAGAAAAAGGCACAATAAAAACAAACTCACCGGCACACGGCTGTCTGCGCAGCCAATCCACAAGAATTCGGGTGTCTGAAGATGGCAGAGGCGCTCAAAGTAATCAGGGTCATCCTTCACCTTCTCCTCTGCCCACATCCTGAGATTTGTGTTGGGGTTGTGGGGTCAGAGGCAGAGATTTAGTGTTGTGGTTGTGGGTTTTGGAGGTAGAGGCGCTCAAAGTAATCAGGGCCAAGCGCCACCTTCTCCTCCGCCCATATCCTGAGATCTGTTTGTCTGTTTGTCTGTTTGTCTGTTTATCAGTTTGCCTGTGTATATGCCCATGCCTATGCCTGTGCCTGTGATGTGTGGCGCGGTAACCTTGTGTGGAGTGTGGAGTCTTAATCTCATGTGTGAGTGGGTCATGGATTATTTTATCCAAGATTAGTGAGGGACAGTACAGTAGCTTTTACTTTAAGCTACGAGCAACAGCTTCTAGGCAGCTCCCCTGACCTGCTATCGAGCCTAACCAAAAGCATCCTAGTACACCTTGAAGCAGACACACTCAGCCGTCCAGAACTACTGAAATATTTGAGTTTAGCTTAGTGGCTGGCTCAAGGAGCTGCCTAAAAGCTACCGCCTGTAGCTGGAAATAAAAGCTAAGGGGAGCATGCTAACTACTATTACCACTGAGTGTGAGATCAATGTCATTTTGCCACTTCACAACCCCAGTAACCTGCTCAAAGAAGGTCTGATCAACAAACACCTAGCCCTCCATGCACCCAGCAACAGCTACTGAGCATAATGCTGTATTACAAGCTGCAGTACATCCATGCACCCAGCAACTGCTACATGGCCTCATGCTGCCATCCACCCTTCCATGCACCTCCAAATTGTTGAGTACCATGCAGTAAACACACCTTCCTTTACCTGCTGCATTTTGGATGGACCAGATCGTCAAGAGCACAGGCATGGGCATGGATGCATTGGCAAGGGCATGGAAGATAGAAAGAGAGTGCACCAGAGAAAAAGAGAAAAGAAACAACATGACGCATACATGGACGCGTGCGCAAACAACAAGCGGTGGATATCTCACCTGATCCATCGCTGAATGTTACTTATCTTCCGATTGGCAACGGGACACCCCCACGCCCTGCCCCTGCCTGCCCCACCCCAGCCCTATGCCGTCACCTAGCTGACTTCTACGCTGCTCTAATTTACCAGCGGTAGATGCTGGCAGGCTCGAAAGCGCAAAATGATAAGTCGTTTGATGGGAATATCGCATGATGGCAAGTGATCCTTGGGAATGCGTGAAATAATGAAACAGGAGGGTTTCTGGAGATCACGATTCTCTTGGGACTCTGGCCGGTTATTGATCATGAAGCGCAGGAGATTACAGGAGAGCGGTGCACGTTAACAACGCGTTTACTCTTCTTAAGTATTCCTTGGTGCTGCCGTGCTGGAGGCGAAATCCCCCTTGGTTTCTGTCTCCCGGATCAGACAAGAGGCCCGGGAGAATGTGGTGAAGGGATGGGTGCATGCATGGACACGTGAAATAAGTGGATGGATGCATGCATGGATTAGTGGGTCAATAGACCGCCTTGGGCCAAACGCACTTGTTTTGAGAGAACATGCGGTCGATGCTGGAGGACATCTCTCCCAACTCCCCAGCGAAAGACACGCGTGCATTCCCGTTTCCGTTTATTTGCGCCATGGCTAAGTGTCGGCTTTGTAGGGGCGGGAGCGGCCGGTTGGATGGTAGGTTACGCACTAACCGTGAAGGGAAGAGCTACTATTAACGAATCTTGTCGTCAGTCGGCGGGGTAGCCCTAATAATAAACGGGGTCACTGCCACGCACTCCGATGACAAGACTAGATGCTTGAAGGGTCGGTCATATTGCAGCCCCAGCCTCACTGCTCAACCCTACAACTTTGGCCTGGGCAAAACATCTCGACCCCAGACTATCGAAACTTATTGGCTAACTAGGGCATGGGCTAAAGTCTTCGAGTTGAACCTCCCTGGTCGGGGGCCCCCGCGCCCGCGGGGGTTGCGATATGACAGGCTAACATAGAAACGCGTGCACGTGGTAGACTAGTACACTCGGGGTCACTCGGGGTCCCTTCTGACAGCCCCAACCCTGCCGCCAACCGTCCAAAACTACCACAAGTGATTGACGATGCGATCAGGAGTGCGGTGTATTAGCAAGAATGATGCTGACTTCGGGGCGTGAGCCATGTTTGCTCCTCCAGCATACAGCGTGCATGTATCGATCGACCATGTAATCAAACCAAACCGGAGGTCTCCGCCTCGCGCCTCCGCGGCGAGGGGCCAACCAACCACGTGGTCAGCCACGTGGTAACCCTCTGGTGGTAACCTAGTACCCCTTGTGACCGCGACCGCGACCGTTCGAATCAGGGGCCCCAGGTTCGAATCCCCTGTAACCCCTCTGCCTGTAACCGCCCGCGCCCATCGCCCATGTGATAACTACAACCTCGATTCCCAGATTGAGTACTAGATTGACTACTACCCGGGAAACGATGGTTCAGTGCGGTTGCTGCGACGGTGGCGTTCAGCCTGGCGCCAACTCCTTTCCTCCAATACGAAAGGAAGAATATCGGTACAGTATCTGTATACATGCCACTAGAACATGATTTGATTCGTTACTATCGTAGTATACTATGATATAGGGAGACAGTGCCAAGTCCGCCAAAGTGATCATCTCCCAACCGCATGCAATTATTTAACTTCTTTAACTGCTTATGAATTGTTATTGAGGCGAACATCCTTTCATTACATTACATTACATTACATTACATTACATTACATTACATTACATTACATTATATTACATTACATTACATTACATTACATTACATTACATTACATTACATTACATTACATTACATTACATTACATTACATTACATTACATTACATTACATTACATTACATTACATTACATTACATTACATTACATGTTAAAGTCTACTTGACACCGCGAGGGTGTATGAGACTCTGTGCTTTAAACAAAAAGAAAAAGCACCCACAAAGCAAAAAACCCCATTACATCAGGGGTGTGTCGAGGACAAACAAACCAAACTCCCAACCACCGTTTTGGTGGCGTAGGTATTAAACCTCCTAAAGCAGGACCCAGATCTCAACCACTTACAGTGGCGGAGGTAAGAAGCTAACAAATGAGAAGTCACAAGAAGAAAAAAAGGGATAATAAATTACGGTGCCACTAAGCAGTCCAGGGCTTCCTGTCTTGCTCTTCTACAAGTAGAAAGATAGTCGGCTAGGTTGCTCCAAAAAGACTTAGTGCCATTTCCATTCATAAAGGTTCTGAATGTCCTTATTGTAAAAATAAATGAAAATTCGAACTGCCCAAGACAGCTAACGGCAATTTTTTGGCTGTGGGGCACGGTAACCCGCCTCTGATGTAACCTAATTCAAGTTGTGTTTCGTAGATGGACCGAAACTTGACTAATATCATTCACAAACCACGTCCACGTGATTACAATCTGTATCCAGGACCTTCGTGTGCGAGGTGTAGTCTCTTGATTTGGTCTGTGTTTTGTCTGCCCGCAGTCAGTAACTCAGTAAGCAGCCAAATGGCTGATAGACCATGTAACTGCAATAACAAGCTGCCCCAACAATATTATATGTGGAATGGCAGTGTGTACATAAAAAAAATGGAAAAAGTGATTTGTCCGAGTTTACATTTTCATGGTAATAGTTTGTGTTACTGCCGAATACGGCGAGCAGCCAAATTGCTGGTTGAAGCTATGTAACCAAGTTCAAGTTCAAGTGTACATACATGCGGTATGTTTAGCTACGGACTGCTTTGGATGTCAAAAATACGATATTTTAATCATTATCGTACAATTATGACATCGTGTACCACTTTTACTTGAAAACCAGTATGATACCAAAGGAATAATACACGTGATAGCTCTACATTTTCGATAGAGAAGAATTCAAGTCAAATGAACCAAAATAGGAGAAGATAGAATACACGATCATATTGTGCTCTTTTATCATACAATTACATATTGCCCTATATCGTACGATTGGGCGATGTGCACAATTTCAGGCCTAGGACCAGACCTGTAACGGCTCAGGATGCACTTAGCAGCTTGAGGGGTTAGTCTAGTGTAACAGGCTACGTGATGTATGTTTATGTGTAAGTCGATATGCGTAAGCTAGCAGAACAGTAAGGGGGTTACCTAGGTAAGGGATGTAGAGTGCTTGGAAAGAACGTCTTCGTGGCAGGAGTAGAAGGGTTCGTTCCGAGTAGCTCGTGTCTATGTGCGCAACGTGTGCGTTGTGAGAGATGAGGCAGTACATACGTATGGTACTGTATCATGTGCGTTCGTCACGTGGCTTACGGGTGCGGGGTACCCGTATGCCTTGCTGGACGGCCAGAGTACCCGTGAAGGGTTCTGTACCGTTACCCCCCCCCCCCCCCCCTCCAGAAGAGATGCGGACCCCGCATCTGATCGTAACAGAGGTGGGATGTGAATACCAGTAGTCGTCGTACGTATGTGGCGTGCTCAAAATATACTTGATGAATCAAGTTGGTTTCGGAGAGAACCATTTAACATCCCTTTTGAGTACTCCGAGAAAGACAACTTTATAAATAAAGCAATCTAACCGCCGTGTCGTATGCGTCGAGTGCGATGGGTGGGTGATGGGCCCGTTTTTTCGACGAACGGTACGTCGGGATACAACGGGCGTAACACGTGACTGCCATGCATCGACGACGTGAGGGGCACTTTTCTTGACCGCCTTGGCGAGTTCCCAAGTGTCTTGCTCAATACCGAAGTCTTGCCATCGGACCAAGTATTCGAGACGTCGTTTGCTGGATGTGCCGATGACACGCGACTTTTTGCGCATGATGCATTGGATGTTCCAAATCGGAGCGCCGTCGGAGTCGAACTCAAGCGGTTGTCCAACATGGACAACGCCATCAGAGCGCCAATGCTTGATCAAACCCACGTGAAACACGGGGTGGATGCGCATCATCTTAGGCAAGGCTAAGCGGCACGCCGTGACCTGCCGGACGACTCCAGTCTGCTCGTCGCGCGGACCAATGCATTCTGTAATTGTTAATGTAAGATTGTTACAACGGCATAGGCTCGATAGAGGAGAAGATGCTATTAAGCGCAACAGGCGCAATCATATAGAATAGAGATGTGTACTGCAGGGTACTGCAGTCACGTGCAGGCCACAGCTAGCCTGAGGCCTGGCGGCAGGCAACACGGTACCAAGAGGAGAGGTACCGGTGTGCATTATGCCGACTCAGAGACTGATATATAAATCAGTCAATAACATCCCCCCCAATTCAAGGTATTCTTGAGCTCAAGAATTCCTGGAATTAACTGAGGGGCATAAGAAAATTAAAATATTAAAACTAGGGAGACTTTGGGAATTTCTAGTAGCTGAAAGGGAGAAATCATTTCAGCAGGGGTTTTCAAAGAAATGTCAGTCTTCTGGGGTAGCTGGCTGGGTAAGTGGCTCTACAGGTAGGCTGCAGGCTAAGTAGCAGAAAGGCTGCTGAGGGGGTGCAAGGAAACTGCAGGTACGCTGCAGGCTAGGTAGCAGAGAGGCTGCTGAGAAGGTGTAAGGAAACTGCAGGTAGGCTGCAGGCTAGAGCAGATAGGCTGCTATATATGGGAAGCTGGGTACAGAAAATCCAGGCTTGGTGAAGGCTTGTGAAGATATCCTTGGCTACGAGAAGTTGCATGATTCGAGACTAGAGGATTTGTCATTTAGACATGATGTCTGGACTAGTCCCCCCATAATTTGGGTGAGCTACATTAGGTAGGCCCTAAATTAAAGGAAAGACATCAGGTAGAGACTAGAATAATTCTAAATTCAGAAGGGGTTCTGCCTGTGGAAGTACATGGGGCAGTACAGTAGGCAGGTAATCTAATAAATTCTAGAGTGTTCAAGTCTATCCAAAAGATGAAGATCATGTTGGAAACTGAATTAAGTGCCTGGCTTGCTGGAGAAGCCATCAAGGTCAAGTTGCTGGCAGACTTGGGCAAGGAACTGGTCAAATGACTTGGGAGCTAGGCTGGGGGGGGTAAGGATGTTGATAAAGGTGAAGTCCATGGGGCTCCAGGTCATGCTGAGGTGGTTGACACATAGCAATTTGCCTCCAGGATGTGCACAGCTCCTGGGGTCCATGATCATCTTAGGTCTGAATGAGATTGTGTGAGCATGTGCATTGACCATGGCAGCTTGGAGACAAATGGCCCAATGGAAAGTGGGTCTGGCTGTGGTAGAAACAGTGGGGTAGGCTTGCACCATTTGCTGGAGTCTGCTGTTGTGCTTGATGATAGGACTGCAGGCATCAGATGGCTCTTTGTGCATTGACCTGTGTGGGAACTGTTCTCTTTCAGAAGCCAGCAGGGTAGGGAACTTGCTGGTGAATGCTGTGATGAGCTTGGACAGTGGAGGCCTGGGCTTGATGTTGAAAGCTGGTGAAGCAGGCCTGCTGTTCAGGTGGTGTAGGGTGCATCCAAAACGTGTGAGACTAAAGCTGGAGTTGTTGGAAAAGTGGATGTGGTTGACATTCTGATTAACTTCTCCTAGTGGTAGTCCAATGTCTGGTGACCTGTTGACCAGTATCCATTGGTCCCAGGTAGTTGCTGTGTCTAGATCAGATGGCTTGAGTGGCCCGTCCCCATCTATGGGGCCATCATATTCCTCATAGTTGGTCCTGATCTGGTCACTGAGGAGTTCCATATCTGCTCTGGCTCGTTGTAGGCCCAGGTTCTCCAGCTGTTGTTGGAGATCTGGAGTGGTTTCAGGAGGTTCATCTACTCCTAGTCCAGGGTCATCCTGGGGCTTGTGTACCTCTGGATGGATGAGCTCTGGCATGTCATCACTGTCAGTATCATCAGAGGCTTCCAGATTGTCTGCAGTGAAAGGGGAATGGTACTGGCAGATAGTGGGAGGATGGTCCTGGAGGTCTTGTACTGCCTCCACATGAGTGGGTGGGTACTGCCCTATCTCAGAGTCAGTGTGGGGTGCAGATGGAGCAGAAGTAGAGGGGAAGTCCTGGTGGTCTTGATCTGCCTCCACATGAGTGGGTGGGTACTGCCCTATCTCAGAATCAGTGTGGGGTGCAGATGGAGCAGAAGTAGAGGGGAAGTCCTGGAGGTCTTGATCTGCCTCCACATGAGTGGGTGGGTACTGCCCTGGCTATCTCAGGAATAGTGTGGGGTGCAGATGGATCAGAAGTAGAGGAGGGAACCTGGCAGTCTTGATCAGCTCTACTGGGGGAGGTCTCATGAGTGGGTGGGTACTGACCTGTCTCAGAATCAGTGTGAGTTGATGGAGTCTTGGTAACCATCATGATGTAGGCAATGGTACGTAGGGTCAACAGGGATAGAGGGATTACTGGCAGAGACTGGTGAAGTTTGGGTAAGGTAGAGTCCATGCCTTTTGGGGCATGAGAGGAGCAGTTTGGTACCAGATGGTCTTGGGATGGAGAGTGTGGCTTGAGTCTTGGACAGGTGAACTTGGAGGTCTGGGCACAGGCTGGTGGCTGCATGAATGCTAATGATGTTGGGCATGTTGCAGTCAGCAAGAAGTACATTGTTCAGGATGATCAGAGTCCTGCCATGGCCCTTGATCTTGGCCTTCCCTATCTGCTTGCAGAAAATAGGTGGAGAGTCTTGATCTGCCAGCTGCAGCCTCATAGGCTGTTGGAGGTCCTGAATGTCATGCAGATGGGAGATGTTACTTGTTGCATGAAAGTGTGCTGCAGTATCTATGATCCATTCTGTCTGCAGTGCTGCCTGGAAAACTTCTCCGTCTTCTATAGTGCATTCATCATCAGCACTTATTTGTCCAAAGGATGCTGTATGTATTAGCCAGGGGGTCAGGTGGCAAGGCAAATGAAACAGACTTGCCACTGGTTGGTGTAGCAAATCTCATGGGCTGGAGGTTGTCCTCATCCAGTGCCAGGGACAGGAAATTGTGTTCTTCACCCTCACTGTCAGAGTTGGAGGTGGACTGATCACCATCATCAGCAACATGGGCATGGCGTCCCCTGCTTGGGTATCTACTTAGACGCCTCCTGTCTGGACTGGTCTTCTTGTGGGTCTATCTTCTTGTCGTCAGGATCCTTGTCATCTCCTGATCTGTTCTTGGGAGGTGACTTAGATCCATGGTCAGCTTCATCTGAGTCTGCTGGCCTGAAAGCCAGATCAGTGTCCTCACTGGTGCAGTCTCTGGAGCTATGAACTATTCCCCCACAGTTCCAGCAGGTCATCTTCTTGTAGGAGATGGGCCTGTCTCTGAATGGGAGGTGCTTGCTGTTGAAGGGCTTCCTGGCCCTGTAAGCTTCAGCTGCCATCTCAGCCTCTTCAGGAGATAGTGCAGGGTCAACTTGCTTCACTAAGCACCTGTTGAAGAGGGCACTTTGGAGCATAGAAAAGGTGGTGACAGCAGTGGGGTTGAACTGATTGATGTAACCATCATATTCAGAGCGGGAGTTCAGTCCCTTGACAATGAGGTTTAGGAAGGTGCTGGTAGAGACGATGTGGATGCCTTGTATCTTGGGAATCTGGGAGTACAGATCAGCTGCCCTGGAGAGGTAAGTCTGCAGGGATTCGGTGGAGGTCATACGTAATCCCATTATGGCAGTCAGGGTGGTATGCTCTAGCCTGCTGCCTTCCTCAGAGTACAGGGCATCTAGAAACCTGAAGGCTCTAGTGGCCATATCTGTGTTGGCATGAATGGCCTGCTGGATGGCATCTGATACATGATCTATGATGATCTTAAAGGCCTTGTTGTTCTTCCAGGTGGAGATCCTGTTGAGGACACCAATCCGAGGGGCAGCCAGAACAGCCGGGTCAGCAGCCGCAACAGGAGGGTAACTAATGTCATCAGCAGGGTAACCATCAGAGTCAGCAGGCTCGCTCGCCAGCGACCACCGCTTGTTGGCAGTCGAAAGCAATGGCAATGGTATCCCTATCTGATTTGAGGGCGAGGAGTATATTCTGCCTGGCGCAGCGCCAGTTGTAGAGGTTGTTACTGGTGAATATTTTGGGAGGTTGCATGGTGAGGTCTTCTGTGTAGGAGTCTTGGCGTTTTAGGTCGGAGTGTTGGGATAGGGGGAGTTACGAGGGCGGGGCAGGGGAAGAGGGGATGGAGTTTGTGTGGGAATCGGCGATCCAAAGGGATCCAGCGGATTACCGGGGGGTGAACGTTGCCAAGCGGCAATGTTCGACGACAGAAGCTTCTCTTAAGCTGGAGGCGTAGACAAATTGATCGTCTGAGATCAATACAGCACTGTGTGGGTCTCGGTGAGGGCGTCATCCTATACTCACTTCATAGATTTCGGTGACTTGTGGTCGCTCTTGCTTGCTCCAGTCGTAGGACGCAGTGGCAGATCCAAGGATTCTTGGTAAGAAGCGGCAGGCGGAGCAGCGGGAAGTAGGATCCGCACAGGGAGTCCAGGTGCTTAGTTAAAACTCGGGCCTTCGACAAGTCAGAGGGGAACTGAATCCGAACGCGGGAATCAGCGGCTGTTCTTCGTTAGCGTCTAAAGATGGCGCACATAACCTGTGAATGTAAGATTGTTACAACGGCATAGGCTCGATAGAGGAGAAGATGCTATTAAGCACAACAGGCGCAATCATATAGAATAGAGATGTGTACTGCAGGGTACTGCAGTCACGTGCAGGCCACAGCTAGCCTGAGGCCTGGCGGCAGGCAACACGGTACCAGGAGGAAAGGTACCGGTGTGCATTATGCCGACTCAGAGACTGATATATAAATCAGTCAATAACAGTAATCGTGTAGGGACCAACAAAACGAGGTGTACATTTTGGTTTACCCGTTGCTTTGAACTTCATATTGCGGGTGGACAAGAGAACTTTATCACCAAGGTTGAAGAAAACCTCCGTTCGTCGTTTATCGTAATGGGCTTTCTGCCGATCTTGAGCGGCTTGCATGCATGCTTTGCATTGATCTTGGCGTTCAATGTGATCAGCCCACCAATTGTTGGCAGCCGGACATTTCGATTCGACTTCCGCCTTGAGAGGCGTCGTAGGGTCGTAGCCAAGGTACGCTTGAAAGGGTGTGTTCTGAATTGACTCTTGGTAGGAATTGTTGATAGCGAAATCCACCAATGCCAAAGACTTATCCCAATCGTCATGGTATGGCCCCACGTAGTGGCGAATCATGTCCTCGATGACGCGGTTCATGCGTTCTGTCTGACCGTCAGTCTGTGGGATGGATGGAACGCTGTCGAAAACGCCTGTCGAGTGCCCATTAAACGATGTAGAGCAACGCCGAAATGACCTGTGAATTGCGCGTCGCGATCACTGAGGAGCTTCTTCGGGATACCATGATATCGGATGACCCGATTGAGGTATAGGGAAGCGAATTCCTCTGCGTTTAGGACGCATAAAAATTCGCGGCCGTACTTGTTTTTCTTGAACTAGTACCCGTTTCTGGAAAACTTATCACGGAGGCGCTTGCAGCCAGGCGTGAAGTTTGAGTCCGTTTTGTAACCAGCCAAAATTCGATCCATGATGGAGAAAGAGGAGGGAGGCGACGCCAAGGGCATCGGGCGTCTGCGTCGTCGCGTTTCTTTGACCGGCACTGAAGGTGCGGGCATGACCGTTGGAGGGCGGGGTGGGACCTCAATGACTGTGGGACCGACCGCAACAGGGCGAGGTTACCTTGATCGAGGACGACATTCGCTGACCAAGAGCGAGAACACCAACAGCTGGTGCGCTACCGCAACGTCGGCGGGGGCGGAGAGGTTGGGGTTGCGACTAACAGGGTCAGCCATATTATTGCGACCAGCGCGATACTCCCAAGTATAGCTAAAGGGCGCGAGGTCCTCCTGCCATCGACCCATGCGTCGCGAAAGGACCGCTTTGGTATCGAAGTACGTGAGCGGATTGTGGTCGGTGACCAACGTCATGTGGGAACCTTCGAGATAGCACCGCCATTCGGTCAACGCGTGGACGATCGCTAGCATTTCTTGTTCAGTCGTTGTATAGTTCAGCTCTGCTGGGATATACTTTTTGCTGGCGAAGGCGATGGGGTGTTTATCTTGTAAGAGCACCACGCCCGTACCAAGTAAGGATGCGTCCGTAATGACTTCGAACGGTTTGCTAAAATCCGGAAGCGCGAGGACTGGGGCGGAAAGCAAGGCTTCTTTGAGGCCTTCGAATGCTACGAGATGTTCATTTTTGAACAAGGGGCCAAGCTCACCCTTGATGTTAGACAATGTCTGAAGAGGGGCGGCGAGGGATGAATATCCTTGGATAAACTTGCGAAAGTAATTGCACAAACCGAGGAATGAGCCAATTTGTTTTGCCGTCTTCGGAGTAGGCCAGTCGCGGACTGTGCTAATCTTTTTCGGATCAACTTTAATTTCTTCGCGTCCAATGTAATGACAAAGGAATTTAACCTCTGTCTTGTTGAATGAACATTTGGAGAGCTTCGCGTAGAATTCGTTGTCCTGGAGGACTTGGGGGACCGTGGCCAAGTTGGCCAAGTGTTCCGCCGGAGTGCGTCCGTAAACCAAGATATCGTCCAAGTAGACCACAACGAACTTGTGCAAGTAGGGCGCGAATATCTGGTTCATGACTGCTTGAAACGTGGCCGGCGCGTTTGCCAACCCCATCCCAAGGACTTTAAATTCGAACTGACCCATCGGGGTAGTGAACGCAGTCTTCGGCGCGTCCTCGTCCGATATACGTATTTGGTAGTAACCAGACGTGAGGTCTAGGGAACTAAACAAAATAGCTCCACCTAGACGGTCAATGGTCTCGTCAATACGGGGAAGGGGATACCTATTTTTAATCGTAATGTTGTTGAGTGCTCACCAATCGCAAACAACACGGTATCCCGTTCCGCCTGGTTTTGCTATGATCATAATCGGCGCTCCGTCCGTACGGGGACGAGCTCGGGACGATGAAGCCTTGTTGTAAAAGGTCGGAGACGTATTCTTCACATAGCAATGTCTCGGCTGGACTCATGCGACGATTCCTGCGATACGGGGCGTACGCATTGTCTTGCGTTTTGATGACGTGAGGGATGACGCGATGGTTAGGAGTCCCCATCGGCAAATTGTTGAAGACTTTGCGATATTTCCATAGGAGGGCGCGCAGATCGCTGGCCGAGATTAGCGTTTTATCGTCGTGGTCAAGGATGTTGTCGTGGATCCAATTTTCGAAATCCATGCTAGCCACTGGCGGACCAGGTAACGGTCCGTCGGACGGCAATAATTTCGTGAGCAATTTCGCCCTTTCATCGGCAGTGACATTTGACGCCGGTAACTCCGCCCGCGATTCACGGACGTTGACCATGGCGTGGTTAGCGCCTGCCTTCAAAAGCTTTGCCGCTTTGCGACCCGTAATGACTGGGTCATCAGTTGACTTGCCCGATAGCGCCATGGTGAAGAAGGAATGAGCCGTTTCGTCCCGCTGCCTGTTAATAGGGGTTATACAGCAGCCGTACCGTTTGAGCGAAATGGTCATGCGATCGTAGTCGAGGACGGCCCTATCATCGCGCATCCAGTCGGATCCGAGGATTAGGTCTAATCCTCCAGGAAGTTTGTCAACGACACAGACAAACACGTTGCCAACATATCGTTGTATGTGGATAGGGAGCATGGCCGTCCCGCGGATTTTGATAATCCCGTCGTTAGCGCAAGTGAATCCGTCGCGTTCGTTTTCCCAAGGGCGGATGTGCAAACCGAGATCCTCAGCCGTTTGCTTTTCCATAAGGCAACCCGTCGCGCCCGAGTCTGCCAATGTGAGCAATTGCTTCGCGCCAGTGCGGGCGTTGAAAAGCATATCGGGGGCTGTCGCGGTGTTGAATTCGTATACCTGATTGGCTCGCGTAGTGAGCACGGGGGAAGTGTTCGTATTTCGTTGTGCGTGATTGCGACGGATGCACTTCGTTGACCGTCTGGCAGCGATTTGTCTTTCGCGAACTTTGGGATCCAATGCCTCCGACCACCAGTGTTTTTTTTGACGGGTTTCAACCGGACTGGGGATGCCCTCCTCAGGTGCGGGGCCAAAGTATACTGCCTTGGTCGCGTCGTTGATCGCTTGCCAATCCTTTTTGATTTGGACGGCTCGCTCGGAATCGGGAGGGTCATACCATACTTGGATGGCGACCTTATTCGAAGGTGACCCCTTGGGGCGGTGTTTCCTATGGTGGTCGCACGATTGATACTCCTTAAATAACTCCATACCTTGGAGGAGACTGGAGACATGTTTATCGTTACTTGCATTTTTCGGGAGGATGAACATACCCGATGTGTGTTATTGTCTGTTGAGTCGGACACTGAGTTGGCATAGCGCACGCGTGGTCCTGTGGCTCCAGGACCCGGGTTGCCTGCCGCCGGGCCATAGGCTAGCTATGGCCCGCACGTGTCTTCGGAACCTTCCTGAAGACTTCCTTCTCTATATAGCCGCACGAGTTGCGATGATAAGCTATCTGCTCTTCAGTCTCCATTGTGTAACAACTCTATCGATTGAAAGGTTATCGGCCCGACCGCTACCCGCAGACAGCGCCCCTGCGCCCGTGCCAAGTGGATCTTCAGCCCTGCCATGCACAAGGTGACAGTTTTCCCTCAGACTAGCTCGACGGCTTGAGTACTGCTTTTGGCCCTGGATTGTCTACGTATTCACGTGAGAAATCTAACCTGCGCTGCCTCGCCTACTGCCCACACAACTCTCCCGTTGTCTCTACCATCCGTCACAGACGAAACGTAGACGCAGTCCAGGAGTCTGAGTAGATCTTCGACGTGAGTTGCAAACTCATCAGATCACACACAGCGTTGCGCAATCCCACAAGGATTGCTTGTGCCACGGAGTATCAACCCTGCACACCCTCGAAGACCCCCTCCCCCCCCCCCCCCCCCCCCCCTTCCCGCTACTATCTCCACCATTACAGACCAATAAGACCCATTTGGTTCCCCTTTTGTTGTCAACACTCCATCACCTCTACCTCCGAACCGCACACCAAAGACTGAAGCCCGACAAGCTTCACACCCGGATTACCCACTGGCCGGTTTATTAACCCGGTGTGAAGATCAAGACCCCAAGACCCCAGCGCCGCGACAGACACCATGGCGACTCCAGCCAAGCTCCCTGCACTCGTCTTCGACGGCACACCTGCTGTCCCATGGCACAAGTTTGGACCCTTCCTTCTCCGCCACCTCAGGTCCCACCCGGGGTGCATCTCCGTTGCCATTGAGGCAGCGAAGGACGTTGTCCCCGCAAATGAGCCAGCAGATGCCGACGGATACCCGCTGGAGGAGTCTCATTACCCGAATGTGGACAATGCTAATGCAGCTATTGCGGCTCGTGCTGTTCCCTACCCAATCAACATGGTAAAGAACACTGTTGCACTGAATGAGATCCTCAAGCATTGTTCTGAACCCATCCAACAGGCCGTCCTAGCTAACACTAACGTTGCTGCTAAAGCCTACAGGTTCCTCAAGACCTCATACGGAGGAAGGAACTCTGACCTCGAGACAGGGGCAGTGAGATCCATGTATAACCTCAGCATGACAACTACTAAGCCACTACAAACATACCTCTCTCGCAGTTATGAGCTCTATACCTTGCTTCCCCAAGTGAATGGGGTCAGCAACACCTCCATCCCTGCATTCCTCAGCATAATTGTTCAAGGACTTACACCTCGTCCAGAATACAATGGATTCAGGTTTTCCTTTCACAACTGTGTATGCCCTGATTTTGCCTCCTTTCAGACACAGATCATCAGGTACCAAGTGTCTAACCAGATCTCTGACTCCAGCATCTCTCCAGAAGAGACTGAGCACATGGCAGCTGCTGCTTTCCAAGGCCGCCCAAGAAAGGACCGTCTCCCATCTACTCAAATGACATGCTGGAACTGCAATGGCTATGGGCACAACTCAATCATTTGCCCTAGCCCCACCACAGAGCTGAAGTACAGGCCCCCACCGTTCTCCTCCACATCTGCACATCGAGGATCTTCATCATCCCCCAAGGATGCAGCCGAGAGGTCATCCAGCAAGTCCAAGTCTCCTAGGAGAGACAGCAGAGCATCTGCCAGAGACACCAGAGGACGCCGTGACAGACGTGGGCATGCCCATGTTGCAGATGATGACTGTTCCACCTCCCAGTCCCCAACAGACAATGAGGATGAGCACAACTTCATGGCCTTAAATTCTGATGACCCACAGCCCCTCCAGTTTGCAGACTCAAGAGGCAAGTCCAAACCCTTGTCTAACCCACATGCTCCCATGGATGACACTGCTTTCCCTGGACCCACACCTGATCCTGATGCTTGCCATAGTAGGAGAGATGAGTCTATGCCAGCCCTAGTTTCCAGTGATGGCACCTCTGATGATGATGATGATAAGGGTGCTCATGACCAGTTCCAGACAGCCCTCCTGACAGAGTGGATTTTAGACTGTGCAGCCCACTCCCACTGCACCAGTAACCGTCCATCTTGCATGACATTCAGGATCTTCCCCAGCCTATTAGTCTCCACCTGGCAGACCTTAGAGCATCACCACTGCTCTGCCTCCAGAAAGGAAACGCCAACATCAGGGGTCACCTTGGATCCCTGATCACACTCAACGATGTGCTCCTTGCTCCACCCTTAGTTGACTGTGGTCAACATACTCAGTCTGCATGCAGCACACAAACTCTGCCCCAACCTCCAACTCCATGCATCTAGTGTTGCTGCTACACTCTCCCTCCCCACTGCCAAGGGATCCAAGACTATTATCTTATGCCCTAAACAGAATGGACTCTACATCACTAGCACCTCTAAGATCCCTCCCTCTTCCCCATACCCCTGTAATACTCTCCCTTCTGTCATCATGATGGTCACCCAGCAAGACCCCAAGAACATCTGCTACAATTATGATGCTGCTGCCAGTTGCATCATTCCCCATGACACTGCCAGCAGCTCCAGCAGCCTACCTGACCTGGTTCCAGCAAATGGTGAGGATGACATGGCTGACCTTGTTCAACCCATCATGCCCTCCATGATCAAGTCAGACAATGGGGGGGAATTCTCACCACACCAACATGACCTGCTGGAAGATGACTTGTATACCACATCATCCCATGACTTCATCCCAGACACTGATTACTCCACAGCCCCTAGCCAGAAGATGCCCACTGTTGCCCATGATGAGCTGTGTAACCTGACAGAAGCACAATCCAGAAGAGAGATGGACCTCCTGCTGGACCAAGCCAGAACCGGCTATGAAAGTCCCTATCCCATTGATGGACAGGGGTCCTGCACCCAACAGGAGCTATCCCAAGCCCTTAGATTTGACCAATGGATTCCCTCAGCTACCTCTCTCTCTCCTGATCAGCCCCTAGCCTATGTCAACATGAACACTCACCCAGTCCATTTCCTGAACAACTCTGGCCTCTCCAGGACCAAGTTTGGAACCCTGCTGAATACCCTCAACAATGCCCCTTCCTCCCTTAGAGCCTTCAGCATCAGACCTAGACAGTCTGTCCCTATCCTCATTGCCCAGCTAGCTACCAAGTTCCCTGCCCTTCTAGCTGATGAAATGTCCAGGTTCCCCAGCAGACAGATGCACAACAGTCACTTCTCAGTCTGTGGACCCCTCCTCAAGCATGTCAACAGATTGCAACACATGGTACACATATACCCCACTGTCTCCACAGCTGCCAGGCCCACCATTCAGTGGGCCATATGCCTCCAAGCAGCTATGGTCCAAGCACATGCAAGGGTACTGGTTTCCTGGCCCAAGATGCTTATGCACCCCATCAGCTGTGTGTATCCTGGGGGCAGAGTAATGTGTGTCAACAACCTCAGCATGCACTGGAGCCCTATGGATTTCACATTCATCAACATGCTGGACACCCCAAAAATATCTAGGAAATCTTTCTCCACCCTCCTGGAGAAACTCCACACCCAGCTGGACCTTGATGGTTACCCAGCATCTGGCACCTAACTTGACCATAGTTGACATTCTTGTTTTAGCCATGAACACTCTAGGATTAATGTGATGCACTGTACTTCCCCATGTACTGCTGTTTTCTTATTCTTTAGTATCTCTCTCTTAGCTTCTACAGCATGTCACAATTCTCTAATTTAGGGTAATCCCAAATTATGGGGGGAATCAGTCCTATCTGTCAGACATCCTGGCAGCCCCACTGGCAGCTACCTGGCAGCTTCTCATGTGCCTCAGCCTGACTCCTATGCTGCCCTGACTCTTAAGCATAGTCCATAGCCTCCCATAGTATTAATAGTCTACTCTGAGTTAAAGCTACCTTATAGATGACTTTGGAAGTATCACAGCATATCTCTCCATCTGGATTGATTACATGAGCCAGCGGGGGACGTCTACCTAAAAGAAGTTGCTTACAGCCAGTCAGTCCTTTATACTCCTAGTCCCTCTCATGCCTTCCCCTGCAGCCTTCCTGGCCCCTAGCAGATACTGCCTTCAATGTGCCACACCCCTTTGGACTGTCCCAAATAATTTATTATTTACAGTTCCTCTTGCCAGCCGTTAGCATATCTAATAGCCCTGTCAGCCTTTATACTCCTGTATTTTCTTTATGCCCCTCAGCTGATTCCAGGGATTCTTGTACCCAAGAATACCTTGAATTGGGGGGGATGTTATTATCCGTTGAGACGGACACTGAGTTGGCATAGCGCACGCGTGGTCCTGTGGCTCCAGGACCCGGGTTGCCTGCCGCTGGGCCATAGGCTAGCTATGGCCCGCACGTGTCTTCGGAACCTTCCTGAAGACTTCCTTTTCTATATAGCCGCACGAGTTGCGATGATAAGCTATCTGCTCTTCAGTCTCCATTGTGTAACAACTCTATCGATTGAAAATGTGTCGAAGGGTGCATCGTTTTTGCATTCCCAATAGTGTTCCAACACCGACACGACGTCTTCCGGAATGGGGTGCGCGTATATGAACTCGTTTGCGATGGAGACCCGCATGCCAAACTCCATAGAGAACTTCAAGAGACAAGGGGACGAAAAGGCATTAGTAGAAGTTACATCAATAGATGGGGTTAAGCTCAAGTTAGAAAATGGTTCCTCTTGAACTTGCAACAAGAGCTCAAGTGGCTCGACTACTACTACTTTATCGTCGCCAATTACACGATCTAGGCTCGTCAAGACCTGACCGGCCGATTCCTATTCCCAAATCGGGATAGGACCGTTGCCGTCAAGGGCCCAGTCGGGACATGTCGTCTCATTGAGGGCAGGCCAGTTGGGCAAGTCTCGTGTGCGGCAGCGGCGATCAGCATTAAGCGACTGCGCACACGTTTTCATCCAGCGGAAAAAGAAGAAGCAGCGGGCTCCATTTTGAAGCCAAATGGTTTGCCCAACGCTGACCGAGTTGTTCATGTGCATAGCATTCTGAGGGTCTTGACCCGAAAAGTCGGGGGTTCGCGGCCCGACGGGCTGTGACCGGCCCCGACCCGCACCCTGTCCGTATCCTCCTCGACCACCACGGCCCGCGCCGCGGCTAATAGAGCCTCTCCCGAGCGTGCGATCAGCACCTTGCAAACTGAGGACCTGCGACCTTGGCGATCCACCCAGCTTGGCTGTGTGCGTAGGTTGCGTCGCACTACGTCCTCCACCTCCACGGCCAGAGGCCGGGTTGCGACTACCGTTGGCCGCCAGTTTGGGGCTCTTGAATGGGCGAGAGTTCATCTCCCCGCCGTCGTCGGTGGTCCTTAGGCCCTGCGAAGAGAAAGAATCAGTGTCATAATCGGAGGGGGGGGATTTGGTAAAATTTACGCGATTGAATGTAAGGTCCTTACCCGGGTATTTAGTATCCGCGGGCCTCTTGAACGGATACCTCAACTTTTGATTAATGTAACCTCCCCTCTGATGGCGATCGTGCTTGTCCGTCAAGGATTTGCCACGCGCCGCGACAACTTTCCTCGCCTCGTCCAATTGCAGATAGCGGAACAAGTCCTCCGTTGTTTCGAATAGCGTGCCCGACTCGCGCCTAGAGTGTGCTCTGGCGCGGAGATCGTCGGAGAGGCCTGTGCGAAAGAAGTTTAACTTCTCGCGATCGGTGAGATCAGGGACTTTGCAAAATTCCGACTTGATGGCGTGGTAATAATTCTGCAAGGATCGAGTATCTTGGCGCAAGCCACCTTCGTGTAGTCTGGTGAGAGCGACGTGTGATTCCGTTAATAGTTCGGGCATGAGGAGCGATTCCGCCCATGTCACGATGCCCATGAAATCCACCCCGCCCAACTCGCTGCCCGCCCACGCTTCGTCGAAAGTGGTGCGGAGTTGGCCAGTGAATGCGCCCTACAGATGTGGAACAATGCGCTCAAACGGCCCAAGGTAACCGTCGGCAAACTTGAGCTCGAGGATCGTGACTACATTGAAGACCCATCGTCGCAACTTAGCCCTAGAACACTTGTCCGACAGTTTGTGATCAATGAGACGTAATTCCCTTCTCATTTCAGTAACACGCTTTGCAAACCCATTGTCGCGATCAGCGCGATGAGGGGCGAGCGGCGGGAGCGAACCGGGCCAACATGGTGGGGCGTCTGGAAGCAGGGGCGAGTCCGCGCGAGCCTGTCGCGTCGGCGAAGGTGTCTCCTTCGGCAGCGCAGTTGCGCGCTCCGCACGAGGTCGAACAGGGGCCGTTGGCTCCATTGAAGGCCCAGCGGGCGACGTGGGGGGCTCGGGCCGAGTAGCCCGAGGAGCGCGATCCGAGGTCGGTCTGACAGGCGGCGCCTGGCGGGACGATCCTGGGGGATCAGCGATGTCGTCGTCCGACGAGAAGTAGTCGGAGACCGAAACGGGGTCGTCGGGGGGTACCGGCGCGCCTGGCGGTACTGTCGGCAGGGAAGGGCCAGCGCCCCCCCGCGGGATCGAACCTCGTTGCATTTTGCCAGTGAGAGAACCAGAGGGTGCATAGCCGGCGGGGATTTGAAATAAACGGTCCAGGAGTGAACATCGGGGCGACCTGAGCGACAGCTACCAAATTTAACAACCCAGAATTACCAACAACCCGCACCTGCCTGTCAGGTGCACGAGGCAACTTCTCGTCCAGTTTGTCGTCATTGGCTTCCGCCGCCGGGTAGTGGGGCAGCAGCTTCGTGCCTTTGAGGGCGGCGTCCTTGTTGACGACGTCCTTGATGTTCAAAGGCATGGCGAGCATCCAGTTCTGTTTCCGCATCTTGGAGGCACTGAACAACCGGGTCATATGATTGCGGATGTCATCAATCGCCTGTGAGAGAACCCGCACCTGCCTGTCAGGTGCACGAGGCAACTTCTCGTCCAGTTTGTCGTCATTGGCTTCCGCCGCCGGGTAGTGGGGCAGTAGCTTCGTGCCCTTGAGGGCGGCGTCCTTGTTGACAATTTCCTTGATGTTCAAAGGCATGGCGAGCATCCAGTTCTGTCTCCGCATCTTGGAGGCAGTGAACAACCGGGTCATATGGTCGCGGACATTGTCGATCGCTTGGAGCGAATCCACAATGTCGTCGGGATCGCAATCCAGGAGGATACTCGTTTAGATGAGCCGCTAACTTCGCGTCGGCATAGGGCGCGATAGGGTGGTCCGCTGAGTGGTAGTAGAGCAGACCATCTGTCTTCGCCGCCTTGGCGTACGTTGGCGTTGCCTGAGCCTGGCGGCCGCGCATCAGCGCCTGCTTGCGCGCAGAGATGGGGTCCAGAGGGGCTGTGTCCACCTGGCGGGCGGACTGAGGCAGCGCATGCTTGCGCCCAACAGTCCTGCCGTTCCCAATCCCGTGGAAGAGGGCGTCACTGGTAGAACCGCGGGGGTCATTCTCCGTGTCCATTGGCTCGCCACCCGTCTCGTTGCGAGTCAAAGCAGCGAGATGCGCCGCGATGATGGCCGAGACATCCGCTTGCGTGAGGGCGGGAGCAGAGGGAGCAGCGGGAGCGGCGACTGGGCGCTTGCCGAAGTCGATGTTCTCCCACGTGAGCTGCGCGACGACCTCAGCCAGGCGCGCGTTCTCTGCACGAAGGGGTGCGAGCTCCGCACGAAGGGGGGCGAGCTCTGCATGGGGGGGGGGACGTTGGGAGTTAGTCAATGCCGCCGGTAGGGGGGGGAACAGTGTGCGATTGACAGGCAAAACAGCGCGAGGACCATCTGAGCGGGAAGGTATATCCTCAATATGAGCAAATGGATTGCAAACCGTGAAAGGCAGGTTGGTTCTATATCTATCAGGCGTAAGACCGTGCTCACCTGATTGAGATCGAGTCAGGTCTCTCTCGTTAGCCTCGAGCGCCGTGCGCATCGCATCCATAGCGGACTTGGAGTCCGCCGCAGCCAGACTGTAAGTGGCTTGGAGGTCGATCACTTCCTGGCGACTCTTGCCCAGATCCCTGCCGAGGCAGTAGTGGCTGTTAACCAGCTCTTGGCACTCAGTAGGATCGCACGCATTGGCCAATGCGGCCTCGGTAGCCGCGCCAGAGGCGGCGAGGCGGCGGACCAGATCGGCGATGCTGGCGTCCTTAGCGGAGACAGCCGACGTAAACTGGTCGGTCAAGGCCGAGTTAGCGATGGCGGCCTGATCAAGCTGCGCGCGGAGGTGCCCAATCTGCTCCACTGCGATAAGGTGATCACCCATGTGTTCACGCCGCTTGCGCTCAGCGCTAGCGCGATAGGTAGCGCTGGCCACCTCGAGGCAAGGTCCGGCCATCGTCGTCGTCGTCGTCGTTGTTGTCGGGGCAATGCCAGCGCCCAAAGGCGCGGCAGCGGTCGGCGCACCCGAGGATGCCGGCAGACCATTGAAGCCGGCAACCAGAGGCTGCAGCGTACCCACTGACACAGAGGGCCGCGCGTCGGCAGAGGCGGACGGACTCGTCCTGCGTCGCACCGAGCTCAGTGTCGGGCTCAGTGTCAGACGACGCAATCCCTTCCGGATTGGTGTCAACCACTGAAATCGTAGGCTGCTCAGCAGCGGCGTCGGTACCCAGGTTTGTTTTGTGGGAGGCCATTCTGCACAGGCAACAGCACAAGTCAGTAGGCTGGACAGGGATGAGTGGTGGGCTGGAGAGGGGGAATTACTCGCAACTCTAAGATGCCAAAATATCACCTGTCACAGGGACTAGTAAATTTTGCGAGCGTAACGAGCTGATAATGCCTCAAGCGTAACTGTGAATGACGCGTTCGTCCAGAATATGATGAGGGAGATTAGCGATGCGAAGGCACGGACCACAGGGCAAGCAAGGAAGTAAACCGACGAATCGAATTGCGCGACAGGATGAGCAAGATAGCAGGTGGACAGCACTAATAAATGATGCAGCAAGCAGGGAGAGCCGCAGGACAGGCTCGCGAAGTACCCTAATTAATGTAACGGTACAGAACCCTTCACGGGGACTCTGGCCGTCCAGCAAGGCATACGGGTACCCCGTACCCGTAAGCCACGTGATGAACGCACATGATACAGTACCATACCTATGTATTGCCTCATCTCTCACAACGCACACGTTGCGTACATGGACACGAGCTACTCGGAACGAACCCATCTACTCCTACCACGAAGACGTTCTCTCCAAGCACTCTACATCCCTTACCTAGGTAACCCCCTTACTGTTCTGCTAGCTTACGCATATCGACTTACACATAAACATACATCACGTAGCCTGTTACACTAGACTAACCCCTCAAGCTGCTGAGTACATCCTGAGCTGTTACACTGGTAGCGGAGCTGGTTTCGTTCCTTAGGGACCTCACGCATACACATACGCACGCATACGAAGTTTTCTTCGAGTTTATTGCACCCGCCACGACATCTTGTCGGCTTTCTGACATTTGCTGCTCTGTTTTTTCCTGCTCTTCCCTGTGGCTACGAGTAAACGTAGCGCCTGTTCGGTTCTCGCAGTGAACGGTCCTGTTAGGCTCGACACGCCCTAGGCCGCCTGCGACCTGTCTTGCATGGGCATCTTTTCCTAGCCTGCCCTGCCCCTGTATGGCCTACGCTCTCGATTCTTGCATTCACGTCCTGTCCTTTTGGTCATAGCTTCTAACGCTCTATTCACGAGCATCTCCCTCGCGGATTGATCAATAGTGCAGCATCGGCTCCATTTGCCACCTCGGCTGTACTTGCTTTAATAAGTGTACTTCTCGAGCCTGTCCTGCGGCTCTCCCTGCTTGCTGCATCATTTATTCTTGCTGTCCACCTGCTATCTTGCTCATTCTGTTGCGCAATTCGATTCGTCGGTTTACTTCCTTGCTTGCCCTGTGGTCCGTGCCTTCGCAGTGCTTATATCCCTCATCGTATTCTGGACGAACGCGTCATTCACAGTTACGCTTGAGGCATTATCAGCTCGTTACGCTCGCAAAATTTACTAGTCCCTGTGGCAGGTGATTTTTTTTTTGGCATCTTAGAGTTGCGAGTAATTCCCCCTCTCTAGCCCACCACTCATCCCTGTCCAGCCTACTGACTTGTGCTGTTGCCTGTGCAGAATGGCCTCCCACAAAACAAACCTGGGTACCGACGCCGCTGCTGAGCAGCCTACGATTTCAGTGGTTGACACCAATCCGGAAGGGATTGCGTCGTCTGACACTGAGCCCGACACTGAGCTCGGTGCAACGCAGGACAAGTCCGCCTCTGCCGACGCGCGGTCCTCTGTGTCAGTGGGTACGCTGCAGCCTCTGGTTGCCGGCTTCAATGGTCTGGCGGCATCCTCGGGTGCGCCGACCGCTGCTGCGCCTTTGGGCGCTGGCATTGCCCCGACAACGACGCCGACGCCGATGGCCGGACCCTGCCTTGAGGTGGCCAGCGCTACCTATCGCGCTAGCGCTGAGCGCAAGCGGCATGAACACATGGGTGAACACCTTATCGCTGTGGCTACCAAGGCCGCATTGGCCAATGCGTGCGATCCTACTGAACACCACGAGCTGGTTACCAGCCACTACTGCATCGGCAGGGATCTGGGCAAGAGTCGCCAGGAAGTGATCGACCTCCAAGCCACTTACAATCTGGCTGCGGCGGAATCCAAGTCCGCTATGGATGCGATGCGCATGGCGCTCGAGGCTAACAAGAGAGACCTGACTCGATCTCAGACAGGTGAGCACAGTCTGACGCCTGATAGGTATAGAACCAACCTGCCTTTCACGGTTTGCAATCCATTTGCTCATATTGAGGATATACCTTCACGCTCAGATGGTCCTCGCGCTGTTTTGCCTGTCAATCGCACGCTGTTCCCCCACCTACCAGCGGCATTGACTAACTCCCAACGTCCCCCCCCCCCATGCAGAGCTCGCCCCCCTTCGTGCGGAGATCGCACCCCTTCGTGCAGAGAACGCATGCCTGGCTGAGGTCGTCGCGCAGCTCACGCGGGAGATCATCGACTTCGGCAAGCGCCCAGTCGCCGCTCCCGCTGCTCCCTCTGCTCCCGCCCTCACGCAAGCGGATGTCTCGGCCATCATCGCGGCGCATCTCGCTGCTTTGACTCGCAACGAGACGGGTGGCGAGCCAATGGACACGGAGAATGACCCCCGCGGTTCTACAAGCGACGCCCTCTTCGTCGGGACTGGGAACGGCAGGACTGTCGGGCGCAAGCATGCGCTGCCTCAGTCCGCCCCCCAGGATGACATCGCCCCTCTGGACCCCATCTCTGCGCGCAAGCAGGCGCTGATGCGCGGCCACCAGGCTAAGGCAACGCCATCGTACGCCAAGGCGGCGAAGACGGATGGTCTGCTCTACTACCACTCAGCGGACCACCCTATCGCGAAGTTGGCGGCTCATCTTACCAAGTACGCTGACGGGCTCCTCCTCGATTGCGATCCCGAGGACATTGTGGATTCGCTCCAAGCGATCGACGATGTCCGCGACCATATGACCCGGTTGTTCACTGCCTCCAAGATGCGGAGACAGAACTGGATGCTCGCCATGCCTTTGAACATCAAGGAAATTGTCAACAAGGACGCCGCCCTCAAGGGCACGAAGCTACTGCCCCACTACCCGGCGGCGGAAGCCAATGACGACAAACTGGACGAGAAGTTGCCTCGTACACCTGACAGGCAGGTGCGGGTTGTTGGTAATTCTGGGTTGTTAAATTTGATGGCTGTCGCTCAGGTCACCCCGACGTTCACTCCTGAACCGTTTCAAATCCCCGCCGGCTATGCACCCTCTGGTTCTCTCACTGGCAAAATGCAACGAGGTTCGATCCCGCGGGGGGGCGCTGGCCCTTCCCTGCCGACAGTACCGCCAGGCGCGCCGGTACCCCCCGACGACCCCGTTTCGGTCTCCGACTACTTCTCGTCGGACGACGACATCGCTGATCTCCCAGGATCGTCCCGCCAGGCCCGCCTGTCAGACCGACCTCAGATCGCGCTCCTCGGGCTACTCGGCCCGAGCCCCCCACGTCGCCCGCTGGGCCTTCAATGGAGCCCACGGCCCCTGTTCGACCTTGTGCGGAGCGCGCAACTGCGCTACCGACAGACACCCCTTCGCCGGCGCGACAGGCTTGCGCGGACTCGCCCCTGCTTCCAGACGCCCCACCATGTTGGCCCGGTTCGCTCCCGCCGCTCGCCCCTCATTGCGCTGATCGCGACAATGGGTTTGCAAAACGGGTTACCGAAATGAGAAAGGAATTAGGTCTCATTGATCACAAACTGTCGGACAAGTGTTCTAGGGCTAAATTGCGACGATGGGTCTTCAATGTAGTCACGATCCTCGAGCTCCAGTTTGCTGACTGTTACCTTGGGCCATTTGAGCGCATTGTTCCACATCTGTCGGGCGCATTCACTGGCCAACTCCGCACCACTTTCGACGAAGCGTGGGCGGGCAGCGAGTTAGACGGGTTGGACTTTATGGGCATTGTGACATGGGCGGAATCGCTCCTCATGCCCGAACTATTAACGGAATCACACGTCGCTCTCACCAGACTACACGAAGGTGGCTTGCGCCAAGATACTCGATCCTTGCAGAATTATTACCACGCCATCAAGTCGGAATTTTGCAAAGTCCCTGATCTCACCGATCGCGAGAAGTTAAACTTCTTTCGCACAGGCCTCTCCGACGATCTCCGCGCCGGAGCACACTCTAGGCGCGAGTCGGGCACGCTATTCGAAACGACAGAGGACTTGTTCCACTATCTGCAATTGGACGAGGCGAGGAAAGTTGTCGCGGCGCGTGGCAAATCCTTGACGGACAAGCACGATCGCCATCAGAGGGGAGGTTACGCTAATCAAAAGTCGAAGTATCCGTTCAAGAGGCCCGCGTGTCAGCTGTACTACTAGGACACTAGACACCCGGGTAAGGACCTTACATTCAATCGCGTAATTTTTACCAAATCCCCCCCCTCCGATTATGACACTGATTCTTTCTCTTCGCAGGGCCTAAGGACCACCGACGACGGCGGGGAGATGAACTCTTGCCCAGCCAAGAGCCCCAAACTGGCGGCCAACGGTAGTCGCAACCCGGCCTCTGGCCGTGGAGGTGGAGGACGTAGTGCGACGCAACCTACGCACACAGCCAAGCTGGGTGGATCACCAAGGTCGCAGGTCCTCAGTTTGCAAGGTGCTGATCGCACGCTCGGGAGAGGCTCTATTAGCCGCGGCGCGGGCCGTGGTGGTCGAGGAGGATACGGACAAGGTGCAGGTCGGGGCCGGTCACAGCCTGTCGGGCCGCGAACCCCCGACTTTTCGGGTCAAGACCCTCAGAATGCTATGCACATGAACAACTCGGTCAGCGTTGGGCAAACCATTTGGCTTCAAAATGGAGCCCGCTGCTTCTTCTTTTTCCGATGGATGAAAACGTGTGCGCAGTCGCTTAATGCTGATCGCCGCTGCCGCACACGAGACTTGCCCAACTGGCCTGCCCTCAATGAGACGACATGTCCCGACTGGGCCCTTGACGGCAACGGTCCCATCCCGATTTGGGAATAGGAATCGGCCGGTCAGGTCTTGACGAGCCTAGATCGTGTAATTGGCGACGATAAAGTAGTAGTAGTCGAGCCACTTGAGCTCTTGTTGCAAGTTCAAGAGGAACTATTTTCTAACTTGAGCTTAACCCCATCTATTGATGTAACTTCTACTAATGCCTTTTCGTCCCCTTGTCTCTTGAAGTTCTCTACGGAGTTTGGCATGCGGGTCTCCATCGCAAACGAGTTCATATACGCGCACCCCTTCCCGGAAGACGTCGTGTCGGTGTTGGAACACTATTGGGAATGCAAAAACGATGCACCCTTCAACACATCGGGTATGTTCATCCTCCCGAAAAATGCAAGTAACGATAAACATGTCTCTAGTCTCCTCCAAGGTATGGAGTTATTTAAGGAGTATCAATCGTGCGACCACCATATGAAACCCCCCCCTAAGGGATCACCTTCGAATAAGGTCGCCATCCAAGTATGGTATGACCCTCCCGATTCCGAGCGAGCCGTCCAAATCAAGAAGGATTGGCAAGCGATTAACGTCGCCTCCCTCCTCTTTCTCCATCATGGATCGAATTTTGGCTGGTTACAAAAAAAATGATAACGCCTGGAGGGGCGTGGTGTTAAGGGGACCCTCCCGTACGCCGCAGCTGGGGAATGTCACCATGGCAGACATAGTAAGTGTCACCCTCCAGGCGGGAGGGACTCCTTCATGCGACGTGTGGCAAGAATGCTGGTACAGGAGGCGGTAGATTCTCTGTGCAGCTTAGAGATGAGTTTGTCTACGTGTTCGCGACTGATCCCTAAGGTGGAGAGATTGGTAATAGTTGGGATTGGTATGGTACCAGTGGTACCTATGGTGAAGACTAGGTAGTGTACAAGGAATCCTTGTTGTTGAAGGATAAGTTGGAGCTCCTTATGCTGAACGCTCTTTTCCTGGAATTTGATTTGGTGGTTAGTGTCTGAGCAGTAGCCCAGTTCAACTAGGTAGGCTTTTCTTGGTTTGGATTCGTCGTCAATGAGGAGGAGATCAGGCCTGTAATTATCCCATGTGGCTTGGGGAAGATCAGGGGGGTTGAGGGTGGCTGGGGGTCTTGTGGGAATGTCGGAGGTCGCTTTACAAGTGCCTGCATCCATGTACATGGGGAGAGCCCCCAGAGCTCCTTTGGCTACTGCCTTTTGGATGAGTTGGACCGCCTTATTATGTCTGTTAATATACATTCCTTTGAAGACAGGGTGGCTGCACCCAGCAAGAATATGTCCAGCTCCGTCCTGTGCTTTGCGACAAAGAGGGCAGTTATCATCAGAGGGGGGGCTAGTGCTAGTACCATAGGGGCGTTTGTATCTGTACGCCAATTTCCTAGTCCATAAGCGTCCCCACCGAGCCTTGTGGATTTGTATTTTTTGCCACCATTTCATGTCGGTGGATTGCCAGAAACGATTACTAGCCTGAGGGAGGAGGAAGGGGTTGGCTTGCTCCCACATGGAGGAGTATATGCCCGTGGTGTTGGCATGCCCGGTGTGCAGGGGGGTGGGGAGGTTAGCCTTGATACCCTTGGTGAGATTGTTGGCCGGGTGCCGGGGGGGCTGGTCCCCATTAATAGATTTGGGGGGCTGGACAGACGGCCAGTGCATATTGAGGTGCGCATGTTCCCCTGTTTTAACTGGCCCAATTACATTGTATCCTGTCGTCGCTTCTTTCGCGAGCGTGTCTGCCTCGTCATTCCCTATGATTCCTGAGTGAGATCGGACCTTAAGCAGGCGCGTGGTAGCAGCAGCGTTGTGTCTGTTGATAATGTGGATGGCGATGTCTTGCAGGAGGTCACGGTGTTTGTTTTCCCGGGTCCTGCTGGGATGGTAAATGTGCAGGTTAATAAGCTGCAAGGAACATAAGCTGTCGGAGTAGATGGTGAGTTCTTCATCTATTTCGGAGTGTATGAGTGCTTGTTGGATTGCCACGAGTTCGGCGCGATTGATGTCGGCAGTGATGCCCTGTCCGTCAGGGTCTATGCGGAGGCAACGTGAAGCGGCCCTGGGGGAGTATACGCCTGCCCCTAGGCGGAGGACGCCGTCTTTGTCTATGATGGCACTTCCATCTGTGTATAGAGCGAGGCCTGGTGCTTGTAGGATAGCATGTGTGCACGGGAGCACGGGGGGTGTTATGGGTGTGGGGTCTATCTGCATGGGGGTGGGTTGTTGTGCCCAGGTCTTCAGGAGGGAGCTAAGTGCCTTGGGTAGGTGGGTGGTAGGAAGGCCCAGTTGGGAGGGGGGGGGACCTGGTCGTGGGATGGAAGTGGCCCCCATGTCCCTCATGGTTTGGGCCCATGTGGTGGGTGGGTTGTGGAGGTACTTGGCATGGCCAGCTGGGTTTGAGATGGCAATGAGTTTGTAGGTTCCTCTGTGTCTCTTGGCAGGGTTGAGTTTTCCCCCCGTCCAGATTAGGGAGGGGGTGAGGGGTTTGGCCTTGGGAGGCAGAGTGGCTAGTTCCATAGCCCATGGGTGATTTAGGAGGGCGTTATGGGCATATGTGGGTTTGTGTGGGACCAAGAGAATGGTGCACGCGGGAATATCAAGGGTGTGAGCATGTATGGCACTGCCTAGTGCCCATCGAACAGCCTTGTGGGCCTCTTCAGGGTTCTGGCTGGTGAAGTGTGTGTTTCCCCCGTACCAAGGTTGGGTGTAGCAGTGGGGTCCTAAGCCAAACAGTTGGCCAATGGGGGTGGGGGTGTTGCCCATGGGGAGGTGGGGACTCATTAGGAGGGGTGATGTGTCAAGGTCCGTTGTCATCCCCAGGGTGGACATAGCTTTGTGTATGGCAGGGGAGACATTGGAGATGGTAGTGTCTTTGTGTTGTGATAGGAGGGTGGCTACGTCTCCAGCGAAGGTTCCTGTGCTGTGGAGGGTCCAGAGGTGGGGAGAGTGTGCCTTGGTGGTATGGTATCTGTGGTGGAGGAGGTGGAGTTGGGAGAGGGGTATATGACCGACACATTGGCCTGTTGGTGAGTAGATGTAGGTGGTGTCTCCGTTGTTGAGTTGGGGAGGGAGGTGGTGGTACCTGTCATTCAGTGTACCAGCCTGTATGTGGTATTTGCCGGGGGGGTGGATATCCCAGTCTGGGTGGTGGTCTGCCGTGTTAATGATGAGGTTTTGCCTGAGTTCGCTATACCATTTGGCATCAAACTCTCCTCCCTCCGCCCACTGTCCTTGTTGTTGGAGGTTAGTGAGGTAGAGGTCTTGTCTGGGTGGAATGGAGGGGGAGGGGGCTTTGGGGGTAGTTTCAGTGTTGTAGGCATGGAGGAGTTCCTGAAATCTGGTGGGGCCAACCAGCAGGGTAATTTGTTCCTCTGTGAGATGGACGGGGGACCAAGTGACCACAATGGAGGTGGCAGAGGAGTAGGTGTGGGAATGCACGGGGAGGCCAGCAGATATGTAACAAGGGAGATGGTGGCAGAGAATGGTGCATGGGGCTTTCTGGACCCTCCAATATCTGTGATGGGGGGTTTCTCGAGGTTCGTTAGCCTTCCTCTTTTGGGCTCTGAAGCCCAGGAGGTGGGTCAGGCTGTGTTGGTTTCCATATAGGAGGTGGAGGAGCTTGGCTGGGGTTGGGGGAGCAAGAAGGTCTGGGGTAGAGACAGCATGCACCAGGTCGTCGGGGGAGCTGTTCTTACGGATGGTGTGGTGTTTATAGTAGGAGGCGTCAGTACATTTGTGGGTGTCATTTCTGATGAATTGCATTCTGGCAGTCCAAGCAATCTTGGGGTCAGTGCTCCAGGCTTGAGCATACTTGGTGGGGTGAAGATAGGACTCTCTGGCCCACCACATGTGTGCATTGGAGGCAGGGATCTCCTCGGTATTATGCGTGGGGGGCTGTGTTTGTGGTTGGGGTAAGGATGCCGGCACTGGGGGTCAAGGGTCGGGGCAGTATGGGGGCGGTGTCCCAGTTGTTAAGGTGGTGGCTGATAGTATATGTGGAGAACTTGGTAATGTGCCGTTGGGGAATGCGTAGGTGTATGGGGAGGGTCCTCGATGCCAAGGGCAGGGGGCTGTGGCAGGAGTAGGGTTGAGGTGGGCTTCCAGGTGGGGGTGGAGAGCACAGGTGTAGGCTGAGTCTGTTGAGGGCAACTTTATGCCTAGTGGAGACTCTGGTGCCATAGGTGTGCGAGAGGGTATTGGATGGGATGATTGTGGTCCCATCAGGGCTCACAATGTCAGCTAAGGAAGTAATGCCCAAGGGGATGAGGGTTTTGAGAAGGTTGGGGGGAATGGTGTGTTGGGGTAAGTCCGGGAGGGAGTCTTGAAGGGGGTTGAGTAGGGTTTCATCCTCCATATGGATTTGGATGGAGGCTCTTTTGAGGATGTGCATTTGCCTGGCCAAGTTAAAGTATTGAAGTGTGTGGCTGGGCAAGGTAAGAGGATCCATACCCTGGAGCATAGTAGCTTCTTTGTGGAGGAGGGCTGTAGTGAGCCTGCCTAGTTTCCCCGTGTCGTTGAGGGACCTAGTGAGGTGGGCTGCTGTAATTTGAGCATAGTCCACCATTAGGGAGGGGATACCCAATCCTGCCTGTCCCAAGGGGAGGCAGACACTAGCAGTTGGGAATGAGGGGTGTAGGTCACAGCATTTTTTAGCCAGGGTCCATAAGGCCTTGTCTAAGATGCCTATATCCGAGTAGCTGTAGGGTGCTACGGTCATAGGGTAGGTGATGGCAGGCTTAATACACGTGGTGATGAGTCTGGGACATTGGAGAGGGGTGGCGCCTTTTGGTTTGGCAGTGGTGAGGATTTGGTGTCCTTTACTATGTATGAGGGCCAAGGCTTGTTTCATGAGGGGTCTCCAGTTTAGGGTGAGGCTAACCGGCACCCCTAGATACTTGTATATTTGGGGGAAGGTATGTAGCCCATGTGTCGTTAATGAGGATGGTGTTGTGGAGAAGTTTGGTTAGGGCCTTGTGGTTGGTGGGATCCTTGGGGTGGGAGCCATGCAATATGCCAGTGATCATGCATTTACCCCCGTTAAGAGGAATCCCAGACCAAGTACTGAATTGTTGCACTTTAAGGCATTGTACCTTGAGGTTGTCTGCTGTGTTAGTGACCACACTGGTGTCATCAGCATATCCTAGGCTACCTGTTTTATCTTGGTCAGTATTGGATGTTGAGGTTATGCCTTGCTTGTATCCTCTGCCCCCGGCTTGTAGCCATCTGAGGAGAGGTTCGATGAAGATGATGAAGAGTAGGGGGGAGAGGGTGTCACCTTGGATGGTGCCTCTTCTGATTTGAATTGGTTTGCCTTGAGTGTTGTTGAGGTATATGTGGGTAGTAGCCCCGTTGTAAATTCCTTTCACTGTTTCAATGACATCTACCGGGATTCCAAGGTCATACATAGTTTGGAGCAGCTTGTCATGGTCCACCATATTAAAGGCAGATGAGAAGTCAAAGTAGGCAGCAAACAGGTCTCTTTTTGAGTGGGCCGCATCCTCGATGTCATGTAGGAGGTGGGTGAGCTGTCTATGGGTGCTTCTGTTCTGTCTGAATCCCTCTTGGGAGTCACTGAGGACTTGGTATTGGTCCAAGTATTTGGACATCACTGTTGTAACCATGTTAGTCCACAATTTACCCATCGTGTTGTTGAGGCCAATAGGTCTGTAGTGGTTGGCTTGGGTGGGGTCTCCTTTCTTGTAAAGCATGATGGTGTTGGAGGTCTTCCAGCAAATGGGGGTGTAGCCGGTGATCCACATAAGCCCAAACATTTATGTATGGTGTGGTGCCAAGACCAGGGGAGGCAGGTTAGTAGTTCATTGGGGATTCCGTCTGGGCCAGCCTGTTTGCTTTTTGCTACGTGTTGGATGCATGTTTGGTAATTAGAGAACTCCATGAGGTAGGGTAGGATGGGGTTGGAGTGTTGGTGGGGTTGGGCCTTGGTTTCTAGGGAGAATGTGTCTAGCAGGGAGGCCCATGGAGGGGGGGCGGTCTGTCTGTCCTGGGGTAAGTATTTGCCGGTGCACGTGTGGTGAGGGGGGGCCATCAAGTGTCCCATGTGCTCCCCCAAGATGTCCAGGAGGTCATTAGTGGACGTTTTGTGTTGGCCAGTGGTGGGGTCTTGGAGGGTCTGGGGTGACGTCGGAATATCAGAGGTTTTGAAGATGTTTCTGTGGGCTTGTTTAGGTTTGTTGGATAGTTGGGTCATGAAGGCTGCTTTGCCAGTGGCGGTAGCTGTTTGTCTGCTGTTTGTGAGAATTCTCCGGAGGGCAGGGAGGGCCTCATCGAGGGATATATTGATTGCAGCCAAGAGTGAGGCATGGTCTGAGGCAAGCTGGATATGGGTGAGGGTGGTAGGATGGTTATGGCATGTTTCTAGGAGAGTAGAATGGGCGGTGTGGTAGGAGTTGGGGTCGGTGGTTAGGAGTTTCCTGTACGTCTTAAGTTGTTGGATATGGGAGTTGATTTTGGCGTGGGCTTTGCTCTTCTTTCTGTCAAGGAAGTGCCCTGGGATTTGGTTCCTGGTAGGGCAGATTTCAAACATATTGGTGAGGGCCATCCTAATAGGTTCCATAATCTGGTTGCTGAGATGGTCGAGGTCTAATCCTTTTGCAAGGAGAGTGTGTTTGACTTGGTGGAGGTGGGATGGGAGGGAATTGTCTCCTATGAGGTTGGTGGCCTGGTCCCACCAGTCCCTGATGGTTTGGGTGTGTTCCATGAAGAAGGTAGTGTGCGTTTCTTCAATGGCCTTTCTAGTGGCGTTCATGGAGGCCTTGCTGACGGGGGTGACTAGTTGTTGGGGTCTAGGAGGGGGGGTGTCAGTCAATGTCAGGGGTATGGGAATGTAAATAGGGGGGATAATTTGGTGAAGGGCCATATGGTCTAGGTATCCTCCGACCTCCCTGGTCTTTTCACTAATATGGCGGTGAAGGGGGTTGGGGCAAGGGGAGATGAGGATGTCATCGATTCTGCTGTGGTGCTCGAGGTTGCCTTCCTGGTGGCAATGGAAGGTGGGTGCTCTAGTGGAAGGGTTGGTGGGGTGGAGGTTGAGTTGGGAGCACATAGATATGTGATGTTGGTCTGTGTGGGAAGTGGCGTGGGTAGATCTATCTGAGGGAAAGAGGGTTGCATTCCAATCCCCTCCACAGAGTGTGGTGTGATTGGGCTTTTTGGTGTGAGTCCCGATGTATGTATAGGCGGCTTGCCGTTGCTGGGGTTGGTCGTGGGGCATGTAGACGCCTATGATGTGTGTAGGAGTTGGGGTGGTTGAGCCGAAGGTGATGTGCACCAGGCAACCAGCCAGGTCTGCATTGACTTCATGGTGGACGGGGGGGCCTAATTGCTTGTGGGTGAGGATTATGACCCCTCCTTTACCGTGCTTGTTGTCCGGGGTTTTGGCCACACTACTGTGGTGAAGGGAGTATTGGGGGAGTTCCTTCTTGATGAATTGAATGAAGGAGAGGCAGGAGAGCAGTTTGGTTTCTGTAAGAATAGCCACATCAGGTTTGTGGTCTAGGATGTGATTGAGAATTAGCTCCCAGGAGCTCCTCAGCCCTCTGCAGTTGAGGAGTAGAAAATGTATGTTATCCATGTAGTAGTCTTGGGGTGACTGGGCATGGTGGGTGGGTTGTTGGGCAGGTCCATTATCCTTAGGGTTAAAAGGAATGGTTGGTTTAAAGCATGTTTGTTTGAGCTTCTTAGCCTGTTGGGGGGGGGGGGGCTCCCTTGGAATTG
Source organism: Chlamydomonas sp. ICE-L (assembly GCA_013435795.1). Classification (NCBI taxonomy): domain Eukaryota; kingdom Viridiplantae; phylum Chlorophyta; class Chlorophyceae; order Chlamydomonadales; family Chlamydomonadaceae; genus Chlamydomonas; species Chlamydomonas sp. ICE-L. The sequence goes on from JACBWV010000234.1 coordinate 4,243,866, forward strand.
GTGGTGGTAGAGGTGGGGGGAAAAAAGTTGTGGATTGCTGTTTGTTTGAGTTTAATGTTGGGGCCCAGGTTTTGCGAGTGTTTCAGATGCTTGTTGGGGTGCCTGATATTTTTTGTGGTGGGGGGGTGCTCTGTGGTACCACGTTTTTTCAGGTTGGTGACAGTTGAAGGGGCAGCATCTCCTGTATCGCAGTCCATTTGCGTGTTGGGGGGGGATGTGCGATCGGGCGGGCTGGCGTCCTTCATCATGGTATCTTCTATGTTGGGTTGTGAAGGCATGGGTTTTGTAGGAGTTGTAGTAGGGGTTGTGTCTATAGTATCCATCGTCGCACCGTCAAGATGGTATTGGGGGTCCAAAAATCTCATGTCTGCGCTCTCTTTTTTAAGGATGAAGATGTTCCCATATAGGGCCTGCCAGGCTCCCGGTGTGGAGTCCAAGGGGATTGGCGAGAGGTTTTCTGAGTCTATCCAATACCAGATGTTATGGTATTTTTTTAGACAACCAGCATGTTGATAGGCGGTTGGGAGGGGGGTGGTAAAGTGCAAGATACATTTACTGTGTCCTTGCAGACGTTGGAGGATTTGGTCTTTGCTACTGCCAGGTAGGATCCCAAGGTTGTAGGGTTCATCATGGATAAGGTCGTGCAGGTTTGGGTGTTCCGGATTATAATCAGGTTGTACGATTCGGTGAAGTATTCCCATCTGGGGGCATTCGGTGTGCATGTAGGCCTGCATCAGCATATTAGTAAAATTCCCCCTGCGAGGGATGAAGTGGTTCGGCCAAACACACAGGTCATTACGGGTTGCCTTGAGTATCCGGTGATGTCTCTCCCCAAATTTGAATATTTTTTCTGTGTCGACATATGGTCCACCGAGGTAGGCATTGATGGCGTGCACTTGGCAGTGGCATCGAATTTGTTTCTCAATGTATGGTAGGATAGCACTCAGGGTTGGGTCTAAGGCAACATCTCCCATGTCGCAGTCCATTCGTGTGTTTGGGGGGGAGGTGCGTTGGGGTGAGCTGGTGTCCTCCATCATGGTATATTCCATGTTGGTTAGCGTAGGCATTGAGTTCGGAGGGGTTGTATCTTTGGTAACAGCCGACGCATTTCCAAGCTGGAATTGGGGGTCCAAAACCCTCATGTCTGCGCTCTCATCTTTAAGGATGAGGATTTGCCCATATATGGCCTGCCAGGCGCCCGGTGTGGAGTCCAAGGGGATAGGCGAGAGGTTTTCTGAGTCTATCCAATACCAGGTGTTATGGTATTGTTTGAGGCAGCCGGCATGTCCATATGCGGTTGGGAGGGGGGTGGTAAAGTGCAAGATACATTTATTATGTCCTTGTAGACGTTCCAGGATTTGTTTTTTGCTGCTACCAGGTAGGATTCCAAAGTTGTAGGACTCATCAGAGGAAAGGTTGTGGGGATTGGTGTGTTCAGGGTTATAATCGGGTTGTGCAATTTGGTGGAGTATGCCCATCTGGGGGCATTCAGTGTGCATGTAGGCCTGCATCAGCAAATTTGAAAAATTTCCCGCTGGGGTGAAGTGAAGCGGCCTAACACCCAGGTCGCTACGGGTTGCTTTGAGTATTTGGTGATGTCTCTCCCCAAATTTGATAATTTCCCCTGTGTTGACATGTGGTCCACCGAGGTAGGCATTGATGGGCTGCAGCTGCCTTGGTACCCGTACCCAAATCCAAAGGCAGTGTGTATGACAAGGACAACTATCGAGGTCTTGCGGTGAGCAACTCCATAGGAAAGATCTTCTCCCTTTGCATGCTACGTAGACTAGATGATTGGTCAGAAGAATTCAACCTCAGAGCCGCTGGCCAATATGGATTTAGAAGTGGTAGGGGTACTGCAGATGCATCATTCATTCTTAACCATATTGTAGATAAATATAGAGAAAAGAAAAAAACACTCTTTGTGGCTTTTGTTGATTTCAAGAAGGCTTATGATTGGGTCAACAGAGACTTGCTATGGGATTGCTTAGCAAGGCTAGGAGTCAAGGACCCCTATCTCAGTATTCTGAAGTCCATGTATAATCATGTTGTTTTCCAAGTTCGCCTACATGGGGACATTGGATCCTCCTTTCCATCCCTTGTAGGAGTTAAACAAGGAGACCCCCTATCCCCACTCCTATTCGGTCTGTTCATTGATAGAATTGAATCGTTCCTCCAATCCAAGCTCCCAAATGTAGGGGCTGAGCTTAGGGGAAAGATTCTGCAACTGTTACTTTATGCTGATGACCTAGCTATAATGGCAGAATCCCCGGCAGATATGCAAGCGATGCTTGACTGCCTGAGAGATTTCTGCGAGGCTACTAAGATGGCTGTGAATATAAAGAAAACTGAGATTGTCGTTTTCAACAAACAATTCTGTGATGAGGCCCGCATGGATCCTGATTACAAATTTGTCTATGATGGAGCACAACTTTCTACAAAGTTATCTTTTATCTACTTGGGATCCCTCTTTGTGGATGGTGACTCAAGCAATCGTGCAAAAGCTGCTTTTTCTAGGATGCTCACTAAGGCCCAAAAGGCACACCACATGCTTCGTAGGCGATGCCATACTATGGAGATATACAATATTGATATTCTCACCCACCTGTTTGATTCTCTTGTACAACCTATCCTGAATTTTGGCTGTGAGGTGTGGGCTCCTTCTATTCTGAACAACACACTTATCTCAAATGACCATGCTTGTGAGAAATGGCATAGAGGTATACTTAAACAAATGTTGGGTGTTTGCCAATCTACTACATCTAATATTATCATGGAAGAGCTGGGTAGAACCCCGTTGTGTTTTGCTTGGCTTAAACAAGCTTTGCGCTTCTGGAACAAGACCATACATAAAGAACCTGAGGATCTCATTAGAATGGCTCTTGAGGAATCTTTTGACTCCAACACTGGCTGGGTTCATGACTTGCGTTGTGCTCTCCACAAGCTAGGATCCAGTAAAAACATCAACATTTTGGAGGCTGTCGATGTCGAAGGTATTATGTCTGAATTTTTGAGTCATGGAGGTCTAAGTACCCAAGTGACACCAATGCAGTTAGAGACATCCCTGATGAGAGAAGGGTTGGCTTTAAACGCCTCCGATACCAAAAATGGTTCGCAGCCAACAGCAATGATGAGAATGGCTTGATTCCCTTTACATCCGCCTTACATAAGCAGGATCAGATTCGTTCTATAGCACAGTTTAGAATGGGTTCCCATTGGCTGAACACAGAAAGAATGAGGGTGGTGGATAGAGCACACATCCCTCGCTCAATGAGACACTGTCAAATGTGTGGGTTCCAAAAACTGAGGATGAAATGCATATGTTTGAGTGCCCTTTTTATAATGATATTCGCCTCCGCTACCAGAATCTGTTTACAGATATTTATAGGCATGTCCATGAGGATACCGACTTAACCGTATGGAATGTGGAATTCTGCGATTCCACATTCAGAACCTTTATGAATGGAAATGGCACTAAGTCTTTTTGGAGCAACCTAGCCGACTATCTTTCTACTTGTAGAAGAGCAAGACAGGAAGCCCTGGACTGCTTAGTGGCACCGTAATTTATTATCCCTTTTTTTCTTCTTGAGACTTCTCATTTGTTAGCTTCTTACCTCCGCCACTGTAAGTGGTTGAGATCTGGGTCCTGCTCTAAGGGGTTTAATACCTACGCCACCAAAACGGTGGTTGGGAGTTTGGTTTGTTTGTCCTCGACACACCCCTGATGTAATGGGGTTTTTTGCTTTGTGGGTGCTTTTTCTTTTTGTTTAAAGCACAGAGTCTCATACACCCTCGCGGTGTCAAGTAGACTTTAACATGTAATGTAATGTAATTGATGGCGTGCACTTGGCAGTAGCTTGAGATTTGTTTCTCAATGTATGGTAGGATAGTGCTGAGGCCCGGGTTTGTGGGCTGGCCTTGCTGAGGGGGGGTGCGCTTTCCTCCTCTACATGTCGGGTCATGGGGGGGCTGGAGACAGGCATCGAATGCGCATTTTTGAATAAGTTTGTCCCTAATACAGGTGGGGGCCAGGAGACGTTCTTTATTTTTTGTGTGCGTTGCACCGAGGCACCGTCTCTGTAAGGAGACCCTGTAGGCCATCCAGTGTAGCCACGGAAGAATGTTCCAAAGGAGCCACCAAATCAACCGAGTTGATTCCGAATCAAGGGGGGGTGTGTGCCACGTATCCCAGGACAGAGTCAAGTTAATGGCTTTGGTGGTACTATTTGGGATGGGAGAGGTAGGCATGGGGCTGATGTGGTACTGGGGGGTAGTACACTCTATTAAAAATTGAGGTGCCAAGAGGGGTCTCATATATATATCATACCAGGTAGAGATCCTTCTAAGAACTATTTGGTCCGCCAAGATTTTAAAAAGCAAGATCGCATGAAGGCGGGTGCGGATATCATGAGGGAGAGTAGGCCAGGCTGGGACAGTGCCTGTTCTCCATGAAGGTTGGCATCCCTGCTTGCAAGTGGTGGGGGAGGGCGTGGCTTGGGGTGCAAGGTCCTTCATCTCCTGGAGCCTCCCCTCCCACTGGGCTGCCATGCTCCATGGGGGTGTCGTGAGCCCTGGGCCATCTGGCACGGGTGGGGGAGGGTGAAGGAGGGGGGTGGGGGGGGTCATGAGCAAGATCAGGGTTGTTTGAAGACGGGTGCGGATGGGTGCAGATGGGTGGTTATACATGGGCAGATGGGCAAAGGGGTGTTTGCAGGTGAGCATAGGGGTGTTTGCAAGTGGGCGGGTGTGTATGTGTAAATCAGCCCAGGGGTGTTTGAATTTGGACAAGGTTGGGTAGGAGGGTGCTAGAGTGGTTAGGTGGGTGCGAAGTGGTTTGGGGCGTGGGTTTTTGGGTAGGTGGATTTTAGTGGGAGGGGGGTCATTTACCTGGTTTTGCCTGGTTCCCCCTTGCGAGGGTGGGGGAGGGTGCTTCGGTCCCCCCTTTATCTTTCTGTTGGCAGCAGATGGGTTGGGCCCTCGGGTTGGGTTAGAGGCCTTGGGGAGAGCAACAGCTTCATCCATGAGCTGGAGGAGATTGGAGGGGAGGCCTACTAGGGTCTCCTCTTCCTCCGCAGCAGGTGGTGCCTCAGCAGGGTCGGCATCAGGGATGGCCATGACCATGGCCACGTAAGACATCACTGATGTGTAGTTCAGAAACTGGGCAGGAACCGAATCCATGGCCTCCCACGTTCGGAAGTTACCAAGCGCCCTAATTGCCACGAGGGAGAGGATCTTGCAAACCGTGGTGGAGTACTTGGTCTGGACACTTTCTTGCATCAATCTCCTGCACTCATGAGTTATCAATCCACTCATTTCGGCATCTCCCGAGCTGATTTCTGTGGTGTAGCTGGACCCGTTGTGTTGGTAGACGAGGGTAGAGGGGAAGGCGTTCTGCACCAAGGTGGCTAGCTTGGGCGTGGCAAGCGTGATAATCCACCGCTCCTGCTGGAGCTGGGTTTTTTGCCTCGTAGTGAGGAGGGTGTAGGGAATCCCCCTCGGGGTGTAGACGTGGTGCAAGGGGGGGAGGTTGGTTTCCTCCATTGTCTGGATGCACCGTGGGATGATTTTGTACGGCAGGGAGCCGGACGTGCCGTTCAAGGCATTGGTGAGTTGGGGTTCCCAATTCTCTTTGGCCCAGCCATCCAAGCACTTGACTGTCCACGTCTCAAGCTGGGTGGTCATGGCCTTGAGCATGGCATTCAGGTGAGCTGAGTCCCATTGGAGCTGCCCATGGGCAAGCCTAAGGCTGACAGACCTTTCGATGGCCTCGGGTGGGGGTTCAGGGGCGGTGAGATAGATCTCCCCACAATCTGGTATGGTGATGTGGATGGGGAGAGCCCGCATCAATTCTGCTTTGTGCTCGTCATTCTCGCAGTACAAGTTGACGCAGTCAGCATTGCTGTTGTAGCCTACGTTGAAGTTCAACAACTGAAGAAGAGGGTGGCGGAGAACATCATGGGCCCTCTGCACAACCTCAGTGAGGGCTAGCAGGTGTAGAGGGAACTGAGTTCCAGGGTATCCATGGGCAGGGAGGAGGAGCTCAAGGTCCTTCAAGACATGATCCTCATCGTAGTCCGCATCCTTATTGATGGGGGCGTTGGGGCTTAGGATGGGGGTATGGGCCCCTCTGGGAGGTTCTTGACCCACCGTAGTGGGGGGCTCGAGAAGAGTGGAAGTGGAGGTCTCCATGCCAACTTCCTCCCCTGTTTTGTTCTTAGCTTTGGGAGGGAGCTCAAGGTTCTCAGACTCAGCAAGGTTCCTCTTCCTCCTGTCCTCTTGAGTGTTCTCGGGGCTGGGAGTATCAGTGGGGTGGTTGCCCTTGTGATGGAAGGCTTTGGCGTACAGGCCATGCATGAGAAGGGTGGGATAGACCAGGTACAAGACGAGGGCTCTCATGCACAACCTGACGTTGTCTTCAGGTCGGGGTTGTCCCGCCTGTGTCCACATAGTCTCTCGAGAGAGATTAGTGGCGACCCTAACTCTCACGGCGAAGGCAGTCCGAGGGTTGTGACTAAAGTAGGGGGCTCCCTTGACAATCTGTCTCTTCTTGTCGAGGACCGCGAACCTGCCAAGGTTTGTGGATGCTGATTGAACGAAGTGTGCCAATCTCTCAGACTTCAGCTGCACTGTGACGCAGTAGTGGGGGAAGTCATGGGACTTGCCGTGGTATCCAATAGTGACATCGGTGCATGATATGGTTTGGGCAAGGTCCTCCTCCATGAGCTTGTTGAGGACGTGAGAGATGTAGTCGGAGTTGTGGTAGTCCGCTGATAGTGGGATGCAGCCCGCTGCGTACGAATCCAGCTTTAGGAACCCCCTCAAGTTGACAGTATGGGAGTCATGGGGGGAGTTCTGGATGCCGGTCAAGAAGGCGTGGTGTCCCACCCTCATACCAAAAGTGTCGAAGTGGTCCATGTGACTTAGGTCTTGCGAGACCGTGGAACTGGGGTCGGGCGCTACACCATTTTTTATGTTGAGAGCCAGAATCTTCGCCAGCTTGCTGGGCTTGTTACTTCGGCATGGCAGAAGGGTGAAGTGGCTGTTGGTCCACAGGTACTTCTTTTTTGCTTTACTTCCCAGCTTTAAGAGGGGTTCCCCTATAGATTTGGAGGGTTTGGAGTGGGATTGGTTAAGGGGGGTGTTCGCGTGCCAGGGGGTTGAGGTGAGGGCCTTGGGGTAGGGCCTTATGGTTAGGTCATCTTGCGGAGGATATGGGGAGGAGGTCCCTTGATACAGGCATAGATTAGGGCAGGAAGTCCCTCTGTTGAGACATAGGTTGGGGGTGGTAGGTTGTTGGTTGATGCATAGGTTGGGGGTGGTAGACTCAGGGGACAGGCAAGGTGGGGGTGGTAGACTCAAGGTAGAGGCATAGGGTGGGGGTGGTAGATCGGTGTAGAGGCATAGGGGTTGGGGAGGTTAGATAGGAAATCGGGGGTAGGGTAGAGGCATAGGGTGGGGGGTGGTAGACTCGGGGTCGAGGCCATAGGGGGGGTGGTAGATCGGGGTAGAGGCATAGGGGTGGGGCGTGGGGGTCGATCGGGTAGAGGCATTACATAGGGGGGGTGGTGTATAGTTGTAGATGGTGGTTGGTATGTGGGTAGACTCGGGGTAGAGGCATATGGTGGGGGTGGTGGGGTGGTAGACGCGGGTAGTAGGCATAGGGTGGGGGGTGTAGGTAGACTCTGGGTAGAGGCCATAGGTGGGGGTGGTAGACTCGGGGTGGGTGGTAGAGCATAGGGGGGGGTTGTATGGTAGACTCGGGGTAGAGGCATAGGGTGGGGGGGTAGACTCAGGGTAGAGGCATCGGTTTTGTGGGTGGGAGACTCAGGTAGAGGGCATAGGGCGGGGTGTCGACTTCAGGTATGAGGCATAGGTTTGGGGGTGGTAGACCTCAGGGTAGAGGCCATGGGGTGGGTGTGGTAGACTCAGGGTAGAGGCATTGGGTCGGGGTGGTAGACCTCAGGGTAGAGGCATAGGTTGGGGGGTGGTAGACTCAGGGTAGAGAGGCATAGGTTGGGGGTGGTAGACTCAGGGTAGAGGCATAGTTTGAGGGTGGTAGACTCAGGGTAGAGGCATAGGTTGGGGGTGGTAGACTCGGGGTAGAGGCATAGGTTGGGGGTGGTAGACTCAGGGGTAGAGGCATAGGTTGGGGGTGGTAGACTCCAGGGTAGAGGCATAGGTTGGGGGTGGTAGACTCCGTACCTGGAAAAGTACTCAAGTCCACTCAGCTTTTGAGGAGTCCAAAGCCCGCCGTGGCTCTCCATAGTGATGGATCTGAGCAAGTTGAAAAGGGGAAAAACAGATTGAGTGTTGGGTAGTAAACCAGTTGAGGGCATGAAGATGAGATAAAGGGGGCTCTGGCTGCTGGTCGAGAAGGACGTGGGTCTAACATCTCTAGAGTTAAGGTGATGGTTGCATATATGATCAGTGACAGCGGGCAGGCTAGGCAACGACAGCAGTCTCTCGAGGGTATGATCGTGTTGTCGGCGGCCATTTGTAACGGTCCAGGGATGATGATAATAATTATTGATGGTATGTGGCAGGCAGGTAAGATCGTAGCTCCTATGAGTTTGATAGGTAGCTCGAGACTTGTCGTGAGCATGAGGCTGATCGGGGAGTGAGATTTGGAGCCCCGTAGGGCGAGACGCATTGTATTGGTTATGGTTAGTGTTAGGATAGAAAGCAGAAAGGGGCATGTGCTTGTGAGCAGAAGTTAAGTAAGGGAAGAGAGCAGCGTAAGAGGAGAGAGCAGCGTGTTGAGTGAGCATCAGGGTCGTGTTGCTAGGATAGCGGGAGGCACACTGGAGGGAAAATGGGTGGAGAGGAGCGCATTGACTCCTACTATCCGCGTAAATCTGATTCCGCGTAGCTTTGAGGTCGCAGATTGGGGACCAACCTGTGCTTCCGTTCTCCTGGCTATGAAGTCGGTGCGTGGGGTAACAGAGCGCGTGGGGGGTGTTTTCGAAAGTGGATTGGTATTGTCGAGTGGATTTGAAAACTGGCAGAAAGTAGCAGGGTCCATGAATTGATTGGCGCCGCGAACAGTGGTTGTCAAGGGTCGGCAATAAGAGGCGTTAAGCCCCAGGGTGCTCCAGTTCATATGGTGACTGGCAGCGTCCCGATTTGAAAGAGCAGGTGTCTGTCCTGGAGTCCTGCATGGGGGAAAAGGGGATTCGTTAGTTAGTTTCTCGATTGCATGGAGCCTTCGCTCCTGGCAGCGACCATCAAGAATGCGCCAGGGATGTGCGCTTCGCATCCCCCCCTGTTGGGAAGTCCAGGGAGAGGCGCATTCTGTCCGGTAGTGCATACTTTCGGCTGCCCAGAGGTGCAGCTCGCTACCAAAGTAACCGTCTACCACCCTGCGACCACAGAAGTTGCTGCGAGTCGCGTCAGATGTTGTAGACGGCGACTTAGATAGCAGCATTGCCTCTGCAAAAGCATGAGCTCCTGTTTGGTTGCTGTTTCGGGAAGAGTTGACCGAAACTGCTTGGAACAGAGAGCAGGTGGAAGCATATGATAGCGCAGACGCAGGAGAATGCGAATATGCTACGCGAATGCTAAGAAGGAAAATGAGCAGCGAGAAAGTTACATCGGAAGTTCGAATGTTGAAAAAAAGAATGCTGGTTACAAAACGGACTCAAACTTCACGCCTGGCTGCAAGCGCCTCCGTGATAAGTTTTCCAGAAACGGGTACTGGTTCAAGAAAAACAAGTACGGCCGCGAATTTTTATGCGTCCCTCTTGACGCGGCTCTTCGCCTGGATATTATCCGCGAAGCTCACGATCCGGTTTACATGGGCCATTGCGGTCGCACCAAAACATTGGAACTAGTCACGCGCACGTTTACTTGGGCCAAAGTTACGGCTGATGTGACTGCCTTCGTCCAACAGTGCCATAAGTGCCAAACGAACAAACCCGGCAACGCAAAGCCGAACAGTACCATGGTGCCCGTGGAAATTCCAGACAAATTCTGGGAGTGCGTCTCCACGGACCTTATTACGGCGCTTCCACCAACATCGTCGGGCCATGACGCCATCGCTGTGTTCGTCGACAAGCTGTCCAAGATGGTTCATGTCGAACCGTGTCACACGACGATTAACGCAGAGGAATTCGCTTCCCTATACCTCAATCGGGTCATCCGATATCATGGTATCCCGAAGAAGCTCCTCAGTGATCGCGACGCGCGATTCACAGGTCATTTCGGCGTTGCTCTACATCATTTAATGGGCACGCGACAGGCGTTTTTGACAGCGTTCCATCCATCCCACAGACTGACGGTTATCAGCTTGGATAACACTCCGGAGAGTGGACAAAGTGTGTGCAGAACGCCAATCTATAAATGCGGAGACGAAAGTAACGTTACAAGGACAGGCGGACGCCAAAGAGCACCATCGGTGGAAGAGGCGGTAGCCAGACCCTGAGTCTAAAACCTAAGCCAGGAATCTTAAGCCAGGCGCAGGCAGTAAAGTGCGTGTCAGGGGAACCGGTGACGCAGCCAACAGGAAGCTGTCACCGTGTCATGAAGGATGACACAGTCTACGGGAAGCTGACACAATACAGACAGAAACACCGTCTGGACCGATAGTTCTAAGGAAGTACATAAGTAGTCACCAAGTCATAAAACGCGTGTGAGAGCACCGCAATTCATGCTGACACTCCACCTATGACACAGGTGACATACAAGACGACTACTCCACCTATGGCATTGGTGACATAGAACTATATGTAACAATTAAAAAAAAATCAAAGAACTCCGAAAAAACGAGAGAACTTCAAATGGAACCCAAAGGGTTATAGGAAGGAATGAACCAAGGCAAAAACCAAAAATTTGCCAAGTTAGAAACAGATGAAACCGAATATCAAAGATGGGTAACAACGGTATAGAAAACCCGATCCGGGAATAGGAACCTAATGCCAAACAATGATAACCAAAGAAACCGATGTAACCAAATAAAAAAAATGACCCTAAGAAGAAGCGGTCATTCCAAGCATACGGACAAACCGCCAGAACACAGCAGGATCCAGGGGCTTGGTGAAGGGGTCAGCACAGTTGTCCTTGGTGTTAACATAGGCAACATCCAGTGAACCATCCTCCACCAGCTCCTTGATATAGTGATGAATAACATCAATGTGCTTGCTGCGAGGGAGGAGCTGCCAGTCATGTGCCCAACTCAGAGACCCTTGGTTGTCACCCTGAATGGTAACCAAATCACAAGGCAGACCCATATCCACCCTCAACTTCTTCAAACATTGCACCTCCCTGGCAGCCTGGGACAGGGCCTGACACTCAGCCTCACTAGAGCTAATGGCAACAGTAGGCTGCCTCTTGCTCTTCCAGTTCACTATGCACCCCCCAGCGAGCACAGCAAAGCCAGTCTGAGATCTCCTGTCAGACCCATCATCAGCAAAGGATGAGTCACTAAAGACAGTCAAAGAGAACACAGGGCTGTGGGTGTAAGTGAGCCCCAGGTGGGAATGTGACCGCAAATACAAGAGCAAACGCTTGGCAGCCCCCCAGAGGGGGACGGTAGGGTGAGCAGAAAACCTGGACAGGTAGCTAACAGCAAAGGAAATATCAGGCCTGGTGCAAGTAGCCAGTATAGCAACGCACCGACAAGAGAGAGGTACTGGCTATAGAGGGCAGGGGTTCCCCAGGAGGGTCAGTGACAGTGGACTTGGCCATGGGGGCACCAAACTGGGCTGGCAGCAGCAGTAAGACCAAACTGCTCCACAGTTCACAAATGTAGGAGTGCTGAAAAAAAAAAAAAAAAAAAAAAAAAAAAAAAAAAAAAAAAAAAAAAAAAAAAAAAAAAAGAAAAAAAAAAAAAAAAAAAAAAAAAAAAAAAAAAAAAAAAAAAAAAAAAAAAAAAAAGAAAGAGAAAAAAAGGAAAAAAAAAAAAAAAAAAAAAAAAAATAAAAAAAAGGAAAGAAAAAAAAAAAAAAAAAGAAAAAAAACAAAAAAAAACAAAAAAAAAAAAAAAAAAAAAAAAAAGAAAAAAAAAGAAAAAAAAAAGAAAAAAAAAAAAAAAAAAAAAAAAAAAAAAAAAAAGAAAAAAAGAAGAGAAAGTAATAACAAACACCTGCCAATCACTATTCAAGTGTACAAGCCTGTCCCAAGGAGAGAACTGAACCGGTACACCCATCTCTTTGAGACCCTCCCCCAGCCAGCTTTTCTCCATAGCCTTGACCAGCAACACCATACCTATCCAGCTTTCACTAAAAGCACAGATAAAATCACCACATAGGTCAGGAACATAGCTCCACCCACCAATATAATCCCTTCTAAAATACAAAGCAGGTTCTGCCTTGCACATAGTAAAACCATGTGCAACCAAAACCCGCTTGACATCCATACTCCAAGCTCTGGGTGCCTGTTTCAAACCATAAAGGGACTTGATCAGTTTGCACACAAGGGGAACACCGTCAGGACCAAGTACCTTAAAGCCCTCAGGCTGGTGGCAGTACAGGTCCAGACCAGGTTCTAGCTTAGCATTAAGAAATGCAGTCTTGATGTCCAGCTGCCGAACAAACATCTTCCTATGAGTGATGGCAGCCAGGAGCACCCTCAGACCTGCTTTAGAAGAAACGGGGGCATATACATCATGAAAATCCACCCCAGGATGCTGCAGAAAACCACGGACCACAAAACGTGCCTTGAAGCGGATAGAACCATCAACCACAAACTTCCTCACAAATAACCACCTGCCAGACAGGATCCTCTGGTTAAGAGGCTGTGGAGTGAGTGCCCAAGTGCCATGGGCATGTAGGGACGCCATCTCATCCTTCATAGCAAGTAGCCATTGATCCCTGTCAGGGTTGGAGGGAAGCATAGCAGCTTTGAAGGTTAGTTCAGTGGAAGTGGAAATGTATGCTCCCACGTACAAGCAGTGTACTTGTACATGAGCAGCGGGGATATCAGCAGTATCAGCAGTAACCGGTAGTCTAGCCCCCAGTGCAGAATTACTGCCTGGTTGAACAGGGCCGGCCTTATTTGCCTCTACATCAACGAAGCCTGGGTCGACTGGAACACCCCAGCCATACGCAGTATCGGAACCCGACCAGTGTTCCAGATCATCACTTGCACTATCGGCAACGGCTACATCGTCGCATGGGCTTGACCCGAATGATCCACTAGGGATGGCAGGAGGCGAAGGGGTTATCAACACCTGCGAGCCATCCGAGGCGGTCGGAGGTTGGCAACTATTAGGCAATGGACCTGATCCAGGTACCACTATGATCGAAGGCTGTCGTAATCCTAAAGCTTCACCCACGAAATGTGGCGCAGAGGAGGGCCTGGCGAGCTCCTGAGATTCGGCTAAGATTTTATCTGAAAGAACTGCAGAATCTCGCCCGCCCAGTGCCTTCACACGCAATGCAGCACCATCAGCCCCTGACCTGGGACGCAAGGTCATCCCATGATCAGGGCAGCGGTCGATAATTGGGGTTGGCAAAGGGTCTAAGGAATTAACCGCAGGCGCAGGCATGTGTCCGTTGATAGCGGCAGGGATGCGAGAGACATACGGAGACCCGTCATAGGGAGATAGCCCAGGAATACAGTTATGATCAAACTGCTCATAGAAGAGTACATCACGACTCTCTACTACCTGGCGCAACTTAGGAACCCAAACAAAATAACCCTTACTCACCAGAGAATACCCTACCAGTCGACCAGATAACTCCCTTTCGTCCAGCTTGTTGCGCTTCTTCCCATTGACTAACGTAACGTAGCAAGGGCAACCAAACACGCGCAACAACGACACATCAGGCATAACCCCAAAGAAAAGCTCATGAGGAGTCTTAACTCCCTGATTGGGCAAGCGAATACGTAGGTAACAAGCAGCTAGGAAGGCATAGGGCCAGAAAGACTTAGTTAGTTTAGACTCCAGGTGGATGCTCCTAGCTATAGACTGTAAGACCCCATTGTACCTCTCCACAGTTGCATTCTGCTGTGCAGTGTATGCCAAAGATAACTCATGCACTGCCCCAACCGATATCAGCCACTCCTCAAACCACTTTACTATAAACTCCTTAGCCCTGTCAGATCTCAGGCACTTAAAGGCAAACCCTTGCAGCTGATTCATCCATCTGAGGACGATATTTTGGACTGCTAAGGGAGCTTCATCCCTGGACCTCAAGCACAACACCTCAGCATAGCCAGAGTGTTGGTCTGTGAGGCACAGAATATAAAACTCCCCACGCAGACCCCTAATATGAACTGGTCCCATTATGTCCAAGTAAAGGCGTTGGAGAGGTGCATTGATCACAGTTTTGCTTTCTTTAGGAAAAGGGAGACGTTTGCCCTTAGCCTTTTGACAAGCATCACAAGGGATCTTAGCCAGTTTTTGGACCTGTCTGAGTGAGAGGGGTAAGTTCCTAACCATACCCTTCTTGACAAGTCTGTGCATGGCATCATAGCCGGGGTGACCCAACCGCCTATGCCACAGCCATTCAGGAGTGGTAGGGATAACAACTCCACCGTCCTCATCAACATCAAGTGCAAAAGCTGGGTAATTGTCAGCTCCAAACAAACAGCCATTGGTGGTATAACAAGGCCTACATGCAAACTTGTAAACACCATCACTGGAGGCAGGGAAGGACCAGAGAACAGAAGAGTCCTGAGTGGCAGTGCAACTAAGACTATCAAAAGAAACCTTGCAGTGGAGAGAATGAGCCACAGCATTTACTGACAGGAGGTTCACCGGACAGTAAGGAATGTAGAGAACATCAGTTAGAATGATTGGTGTTGGTAACCAATCACTACATAACTCAATGGATCCCATACCCTCTGCCCGTTGAACCACTCCATCACCAAATCGAACTGATGGCAGATTCAAAGGAACATGAAACACAGTGAACAAAGACTTATCACCTGTGATGGACATACCAGCTCCAGAATCCACATGCCAGACACCCTCAGACAGGCTCGGGCTACACACAAGAGAGAACTTTGAGGTGCAGGAGAAAAGGACAGGGCTTACCTCCTACTTCTGCATAGCAAACCCATCAATTTGAGCCTTCAAGGAGGACAGTTGCTTTGGAGTAAGGTGACCTGGAAGGGCCAGATTAACAGGCAACGGTCCAGGACGCGTTGCACCATCACGGACCCTTCGCAGAAGCGGGAACTTTGTCCAGCAACGGTCCTCCGAGTGACCATCCTTGTGGGGGCATGGTCCCCAGGTGCATTCCAGGCGCCTCTTGTTAGACCCAGAATCACCACCAGTTTTCTGCTGCCGCTGAAATGCAGCATTAGCAGGAAACTGGGGAGTGTTCCGGGACCAACCAGGGTGCCTGGAATCCGACTGAGGGAGCGCTATGTTCAGAATGTCTAGCTGCCTATATTCCTCTAGACAGGACCAGTACTCAACAGGTTGCTGGTTGTATAGCATGATACCATACTTAATCCGCAGCGTTTCGAAACGGGGCAGACTCGCACCTTGAACTATGATGCCCATGGCGTGACGCTGAGTCTGCGGAAACCCAGCACTGCGTAGGTCAGTGCACATACCGCGAAACCCGACGAAAGATAGCGTCAACCTGCTCATGAGTGCCCATGACCGAAGCATGATACTCCTTCAGCAAGAGAGGGACACGAGAGGCAAGGGCATCAGACTGCTGCCTCCGGATATGCAAAAAAAATATCCCGAGGTGAAGCAAAGTCCTTATATACCTTGACTAGGGCATCCGTCATGTTGGCAAGCATCATGGATAAGATCATGAACTCTTGGCGGGGCAGGGTAAGCGCACTGAAACCCAACAGTGCAGGATCGACACCAGACTCACCATGAGAGGCCGAAGTTCCAGCAGCAGGAGGAGCAGACAAATGAGCTAAAGATGCACGAATTGCCAGAAAGTACTCAGCAGCAAGACCAGCGTCATAGGCGCGCTGGTCATCTAAGTTCCTGATGAGATCTAGGGAACGCGCAACACCTATAATGAGCTCAAAATCAGGACGAACAGGACAGAAAGGCAGGGGCACCTTCACAAACTGATAACCTCGCAGGTCATTGTTCCTACGACCAACCCCTCCAAAGGTCACACCATTAGCAGGAGGGTAGTTAATCCCTGGCATGACCGGTCCTAGAAAAGCCCGACACTCTAGACCCAGCTCAGAGTAAGCCATCACACGCCTAGGCCTAGGGCGACCCTTGCTATCAACCATAGCCTGAGTGGCTTTCATATCCATCCTACCGTACAGAATGCGGTCCAAGGAGTCCCCAGCATGTTGAGCCTGGCGGATAAGACGGCAGTCCTGCAGGGATAGACGCAGAGGATGTCCGCCATCGAGCAGATGCTCCCAGGACTTGCATGACAGCGAAGGAGGCACAGAAGGCGGAGGGCCAGGAGCAGGTGGCAGTTCCACCGGCGGAGGCGGGGGTGGAGGGGGCTCCTGCGAAGGGCCAGCAAAGGATGCGCGGCCCGCTGTAGCAGCAGCCTCTCGAGCACGAGTGTTGTAGCCAGACAGACCTCGGTCCGGAGGCAAGGTGAAAGACGCAGACCTCTGCATCAAAGACGGCCTGGACACCTCCGGGTGGTCAGGTGGAAGGGGCGCAAGCATACTAGGCGCAGAAGCGGGCTCAGGCTTAAAATCTGGGGAAGGCGCAAGAGCAGGTGCCGACAGAGGCTCATACACTGGAGAGACGGTAGAATTGAACACACGAGTAGCAGTGGAAGGAGTACCTCCACCGAAGTCACCACTTATAGCACTCTGCAGATCCTCATCATCATCATCATCATCATAACCATCTTCCCGGCGATGACTAGCAAGATCTTCATAGTCGTAGTCAAAACGGGCATCAGGAGGTGGAGGCGCCCTTCCATACTGTATAATCTGAGTGGAAGCACAGCAGAGACGCATCAGAACGTCCTCAACCTCAGGAGAGAGGCGTTGGACAGTAGCAGAAGGAGCCGCAAAGGTGGAGGATTGATTGGGGGGGGTTACTTCCACGATGGCGGAAGGACTCTCATGACCGCTAGCAGAGGCAGCTGGTGCACAAACGTCTAGCCAATCATCAAGAGGACCCGGGTCCTCCGTTGGAAGGACACGGTCGCAGCCATTGCTTATAATGACACTGCGCATCCCGCGCGTCCAGGATTCACCATTCTTGTCATGGAGTTTCTCAAAATTAGCGGGAGGCCCTCGCGGAAGTTGCATCGCAAAGCAGTGGTAGTAAATGAGGGGCCTTATAACCTATCAGCTTGGATAACACTCCGGAGAGTGGACAAAGTATGTGCAGAACGCCAATCTATAAATGCGGAGACGAGAGTAACGTTACAAGGACAGGCGGACGCCAAAGAGCACCATCGGTGGAAGAGGCGGTAGCCAGACCCTGAGTCTAAAACCTAAGCCAGGAATCTTAAGCCAGGCGCAGGCAGTAAAGTGCGTGTCAGGGGAACCGGTGACGCAGCCAACAGGAAGCTGTCACCGTGTCATGAAGGATGACACAGTCTACGGGAAGCTGACACAGTACAGACAGAAACACAGTCTGGACCGATAGTTCTAAGGAAGTACATAAGTAGTCACCAAGTCATAAAACGCGTGAGAGCACCGCAATTCATGCTGACAACGGTCAGACAGAACGCATGAACCGCGTCATCGAGGACATGATTCGCCACTACGTGGGGCCATACCATGACGATTGGGATAAGTCTTGGGCATTGGTGGAGTTCGCTATCAACAATTCCTACCAAGAGTCAATTCGGAACACACCCTTTCGAGCGTACCTTGGCTACGACCCTACGACGCCTCTCAAGGCGGAAGTCGAATCGAAATGTCCGGCTGCCAACAATTGGTGGGCTGATCACATTGAACGCCAAGATCAATGCAAAGCATGCATGCAAGCCGCTCAAGATCGGCAGAAAGCCCATTACGATGAACGACGAACGGAGGTTTTCTTCAACCTTGGGGATAAAGTTCTCTTGTCCACCCGCAATATGAAGTTCAAAGCAACGGGTAAACTAAAATTTACACCTCGTTTTGTTGGACCCTACACGATTACAGAATGCATTGGTCCGCGCGACGAGCAGACTGGAGTCATCCGGCAAGTCACGGCGTGCCGCTTAGCTTTGCCTAAGATGATGCGCATCCACCCCGTGTTTCACGTGGGTTTGATCAAGCATTGGCGCTCTGATGGCGTTGTCCATGTTGGACAACCGCTTGAGTTCGACTCCAACGGCGCTCCGATTTGGAACATCCAATGCATCATGCGCGAAAAGTCGCGTGTCATCGGCACATCCAGCAAACGACGTCTCGAATACTTGGTCCGATGGCAAGACTTCGGTATTGAGCAAGACACTTGGGAACTCGCCAAGGCGGTCAAGAAAAGTGCCCCTGACGTCGTCGATGCATGGCAGTCACGTGTTACGCCCGTTGTATCCCGACGTACGTCGAAAAAACGGGCCCATCACCCACCCATCGCACTCGACGCATACGACACGGCGGTTAGATTGCTTTATTTATAAAGTTGTCTTTCTCGGAGTACTCAAAAGGGATGTTAAATGGTTCTCTCCGAAACCAACTTGTTTCATCAAGTATATTTTGAGCACGGCACATATGACGACTACTGGTATTCACATCCCACCTCTGTTACGATCAGATGCGGGGTCCGCATCTCTTCTGGAGGAGGGGGAGTGTAACGGTACAGAACCCTTCACGGGGACTCTGGCCGTCCAGCAAGGCATACGGGTACCCCGTACTCGTAAGCCACGTGACCAACGCACATGATACAGTACCATACCTATGTACTGCCTCATCTCTCACAACGCACACGTTGCGTACATAGACACGAGCTACTCGGAACGAACCCTTCTACTCCTACCACGAAGACGTTCTCTCCAAGCACTCTACATCCCTTACCTAGGTAACCCCCTTACTGTTCTGCTAGCTTACGCATATCGATTTACACATAAACATACATCACGTAGCCTGTTACACTAGACTAACCCCTCAAGCTGCTGAGTACATCCTGAGGTGTTACAATTAAAGCAAGTACGGCCGAGGTGGCAAATGGAGCCGATGCTGCACTATTGATCAATCCGCGAGGGAGATGCTCGTGAATAGAGCGTTAGAAGCTATGGCCAAAAGGACAGGACGTGAATGCAAGAATCGAGATCGTAGGCCATACAGGGGCAGGGCAGGCTAGGAAAAGATGCCCATGCAAGACAGGTCGCAGGCGGCCTAGGGCGTGTCGAGCCTAACAGGACCGTTCACTGCGAGAACCGAACAGGCGCTACGTGTACTCGTAGCCACAAGGAAGAGCAGAAAAAAGAGCAGCAAATGCCAGAAAACCGACAGGATAAATTCGAAGAAAACTTCGTATGCGTGCGTATGTGTATGCGTGAGGTCCCTAAGGAACGAAACCAGCTCCGCTACCAGTGTAACGGATTGGAACCGTTACACCATAGCGACAGTCGGCAAAGGAGTTCATATGATGTCCGAGTGCTCATTCTCTAGAACATATACCGAGCCATACCGTTACACTTTACGTACGTTTTCGGACAGATTCCGTTCCTTGCCGCGTACAGCGGAGCCCTGGTTCCGGGTCGAAAGGACCCGTTGGCTTTGGGAAATATTACTTTGCTCGCGGTCCCAGAACATGGGCACCGACGAAACCGCTTCATCAGCGATTCGAACTCGCTTCGCTACGGTGTTAACCAGCTCTGAAACCAGTGTAACGGCTCAGGATGCACTTAGCAGCTTGAGGGGTTAGTCTAGTGTAATAGGCTACGTGATGTATGTTTATGTGTAAGTCGATATGCGTAAGCTAGCAGAACAGTAAGGGGGTTACCTAGGTAGGGGATGTAGAGTTGCTTGGAAAGAACGTCTTCGTGGTAGGAGTAGAAGGGTTCGTTCCGAGTAGCTCGTGTCTATGTGCGCAACGTGTGCGTTGTGAGAGATGAGGCAGTACATAGGTATGGTACTGTATCATGTGCGTTCGTCACGTGGCTTACGGGTATGGGATACCTGTATGCCTTGCTGGACGGCCAGAGTACCCGTGAAGGGTTCTGTACCGTTACAAGACCCATAACAAGTAAACCACATATATAACCCCAAGGGCCTTGAAGCAATCCTGCCGAGACTCGAGTCCCCGACGTTTGAATCAAACGGCTCATTTCGGGCCTGACTACGAACTAGAGCCATGACTTGTTGGGCCATTCGACCACACTGGGGGATCAAATTTGGAAAGTATATGACGATATCAGTTCTCTCTCAGCATTATTGAATCTTGCCATCAAGGTCATGTGTCACCCAATACTTAGGCAGCCTCCTCGCGCAATGCCGGGGATGGGGGGAACTCCTGGCCTCGGAAACGGACCGACCTCCTCGATTACGGCTGTCTATCATGTTCCCCTCTCAGGGGGGGGCTAGGTGGTTCGATTCCACCCGGTATATATACCGCTGATGAGAGGAGAACATCAACTTAGTACATTTGAGTGCCTTCATGGTAGACAACCTTTTCAGCCTTGGCAGGGGTACCAAGAGTGGTCGGATTCTCTGTACCCACGCCGTGAGGAGCCGGGACGTGACCTAGTAGGGGGAGGGCGCTTGCGAGCCTTACCGTTGTCGTGAGGGGAAACTCGTCCGACAGGAAAGAGGATCAGGTGGAGGCTCAACCGGTGGCTGCAGGAGACTGGCGTCCGTGACGGCAACTCTGGAGCGCTTAATGGGACGCACAGGGGTGGGGTTTCCGAAAAGTTTCTGAGGCAAGAGTGAAAACAAGAGTTACAATATATTATTGAAAGGAAAAACCATGTGCAAGGCGCTTTGCAAGGGGCGACAGCGCCGAGGGCCAGTCTAGTTGCAAGGGACAACGTCACTACGGTCAAGCGACAGGAATAACATTCATGTCGTCTTTGGTAACGTTGAAATGCGGGCGACATGTTGGCTGTCAATTGGGTTTGACATCTGACAACAGAGGGTGCCAGCGGCATTGCAACATGGTCTACACTTAGGGAAGCGCACCTGAGGCAAGAGTGAAAACAAGAGGTCGATGCACGCGACTGCTCCGATTATCAACACTCGACTCAAGGGTGAGATTGGGGTTCCAAGCCGTGAAGGACCTGAAGTTGCTATTGACCGTGCATAATTTAAGGGGGCCTTGCTGATTGGCAGGGCGCGGGAAGGTCACTGTGGGCGCGAGCACAAAGCTTAAGAAAGGTATCGTAATGACTAAGGGCTCAAACCGGAACGCTTGGCAGGGGGCATTGGCTGGCACCGCTGCGGGTTGCGTTTGGTCAATGCGCCAAGGTAGCTATACGGGAGTGGTTTGTTACATATCTGGCCTGGCCTGGTATGGCTTGGCCAGAGCTGGCTGTGTGTGTGTCTAAGTGATATGTGGTGTTACACATGATCGCGTGTTACACATGAACACTCTTTGCTTTTCGACAACATAAATATATTTCGCTGTCTTCGCTCCGTGCTTTTTCTTTGTAGCCCCCTCTGTCAATCCAGTCCAGTTCAGCCCAGCCCTGCAGTCTAGTCCAGTCCAAATGCTCCGTCCAAGGAGCACTACTTCCGCAAGGCCAGTTCACGGGAAGTAACAGTCCCCACGCCGTCAATGACCATTTTGTCTTCGTGGATGGTCACAATAGCATACGAGTTGGAACCCTCAGGCGCTGCATTTGCAGGATGTTTCTCAGTCAGGTCAGGTCAGGTCAGGTCAGTCAAGTCAGGTTTAGGTGTTTCTAGGTCAAGCCTAGTTTTTTCTAAGTCAGGTCTTGGATGTTTCTCAGTCAGGCCTAGGTGTTTCTCAGCCAGATATAGGTTTTTCTCAGTCAGATCTAGGGGTTTCTCAGAAGGTCTTTCTTTTTGCGCTTCACATAGCAGCTTCCATTGAGTTCAATTAGCCAGCCATTGGATTAAGCTCGCAGGGTACAAGTTCATTGAAATGCCTATCATGTCATGCCACCTGTCAGACACAGCTAGCTACCGGCAGATGCATGCCATAACCCCATGATCCTTGCATATCCTTTTTGGGGCTACACATGGCAGCTTCAAGACAGCTCCATTGGCCAGCCACTGGGCCAAGCCCACGGCTAGCAGCATCATTGGAACACCTGTCATGTCAGCTGCCAGACGCAGCTAGCTAGCTTCAGGTTTAGCCCAAGGACAGGGAAAGGGAGCTGCTTAGAAGTTGCTACGCGTAGCCCCAAAATTAAACAGCGCCAAGCTTTCTCTCAATGTACCTCCTGTTCATTTCTAATCACACTGATTCAACATTTCACACCCACACCCACCCACCCACCTACCGACACCCACCGACCCACCCACACGCAACATTCCAAGCTATCTTTAGCTACTTATTTGTTCTTGAACAACTTATTTATTATTCTTATTCCCATTCATTCTACTTCTTTCTTTTCTTATTTATTCTTTTATTCTCTATTTTTAATCTACTTTACTCTTGAACTTCTTTATGGTCGAAGCAACACGTTTGGTCATGTAAGTAACACGTTTGGTCATTGTAAATGTAGATGCATCCCAAATCTAGTGCGTTGAATATTGGTGGTTGGGCCCAGTGCAAGCAAACTGACTGGCTCCCTAAACCTCACACCTTGTTATAAGGCTTACCACATATTTATGTATTTATATTGAATACAACCCCGCCCTCCTTATATACTGATTACTTCTCACTTTCAAGCACAACCTCCATTGGACCATTGCGATGAAGTTTACTCCGTCGCATGAATACATACAAACACATTTAAAAACGTATAAACATGAGAATGCATATTGTTTCTCACCTTCAGACATGACCTCCATTGTAGTGAAATTTACTCCATCACATGAATGTATAGAAAAGCACGGAATACATATAAAGATGCATACACATAATAATGCTGATTCTTTCTCACCTTCAAGCATGGCCTCCATTGTGATGAAATGTACTCCGTCGATGCAGACATGCCCGCCCACGTGATCGTGCTGCAAGAGGTCAAGGTGATGATGATGGTGGTGATTGTGATGGTGGCAGTGGTGGTGGTGGTAATAGTGATGACGAGGATGGTGATGTTGATGAGGATGTTGATGAGGATATGGAGGATGGTGATGAGGATGAGGATGAGGATGAGGATGGTGACGCTGGTGTTGCTGAGGAGGACGAGGATGGTGATGAGGAGGATGCGGATGGTGACGATTATTGTGATGAGGATGGTGGTATTGAAGTTGGTGGTGCTGTGAGTAAGTAAGCTACCATGCCCTTCTCAAGAGTACAGTTGTTGAACATTTAAGTACAATAGTGATGCGGATACATTCGACGACTAGCATAGCAAATCCCGTTAGCCTAGTTGGCACCCTTCACTTGGACTGTAACAGGGATTTCCCCCCCGCTATATATGGCCGTAAAAAGCTACAAAAACTATAAAAGCTATAAAAAGCACCAAAACGCTGTCCCTGGAGGAGGCCTGAACCATAAAGCTAAAACAAAACCACTTGCAGATTTGAACAAAAAAAACTGGACTGTACCATACATTTGTATAGGCAAAAAATACACGGTGAGCAGTTACACGCCTAGCAAAGATGAGCGGTTCCTGAGGTGCTCCTATTGATAAGACCTTTCCTAGTCGTCTGCTGCCATTGGCGTACTAGCTCGCACAGCAGATGACAGTCTTATCAACTATTACATATATATTCAACATGCACAACACTCTCTGGGCTGGTGTGGCTCAGGTTTGAGAACATCAACTGCTCTCAACTCACCCCATGCAAGACTGCAACAACAGATATGCAGCTTGTCAGCTTGCTTTGAAGAATGTCGAAGTCCCATGCCTGTAGGACATCAAAGTGGGACATAAGTCACTTGTATATACGTATGTATGTATGTACTAGTACAATGCCCGTGTGGCCGGAGGTCACCCCCCACCCCACCCACCCAGGTCCTGGGTCCTGTTCTGGCCTGGGTTACATAACATGCAACGCCCTTGACCGCACACCCTCCCCCCCCCTTACTCACATGCACACAAGCAAGATATTTCCCCCTTTGCAAAATATGGAACACATGCCCCCTTCCTTTCCCTACGATAAATATACCCCCCCCACCCCCACCCCCACCCCCAGCCACGAAGACCAACACGATCCTTGTTTCCCCCTAAATCTTCCTGTCCCACATCCCCACCCCCTTGACACACACTACATGTATCCCCCTTGCACCCCACCTAACCCCCAGTCATCTCCACACCACCCAAATATACCCCCCTACCCCCCAGCCATCTCCCCCCAGTCATCTCCACTCCACCCAAATATACCCCCCTACCCCCCAGCCATCTCCACACCAACCAGCCATCTCCCCTAGTACGGTAGCCCATGTGGCCGTTGACAACTTCACCTGCCCCCCTGTCCCCTGTCTCCTTTTTCACCTCTCCCTCTCTCACCCCCCCCCCCCCTCCCTCGTTTATATCTCCTATCCTTCTATACTTCTCCTTCACCCTCCATCCATCTCCACCCTTCTGTGTTTTCTTTCTCCTCTCTCCTCCTTGGCTTCCCCTTGACTCTTGACCCTACCTCCATGTCTCCCTTTTCCCCCTGCCTCCTGTCCTACCCCATACACATAGGGCAGGCCTGGGAAAGATTTAGCGCTAATACACAGACCAGCCGGATTCGAGAAAGGATTGTAAGATTGCGATTAACTCAGTCCAGTTCCAAGTGACTCAGAAAGCGAACGAATCATCAATTCGAATTATTCTGGAGGCTCGCTGGCCCTCTCCTTTTATTTGCGCATGAGGCCCACGGATGGAGGAGTCAAATCGGCTCTTGGAGATCCATTCTCAATTCGCCTGAAGGACCCCCTGAAGCTGTAGATGTTTCTAACATGCATGACTTGCAAATCTGATTACGATAACAAACCGCTTGCTGGGCGAAAAAGCACAGGAGCGGCAACGCAGGAAGCTGACAAATCTCGAGTTTGTGAACTGAGGTCGTAGCCTACAACTCTGCAAGTTGCAGGTAGACGGAAGCATGATGAAGGTCTGAAGAGGCGCTCATGATAAAATGAGCACTGAGGATGTATGGGCGCTCAGGATGAATGGATGTTCATGATGAATGTGCTCTCAGAACGAATGAGCGCTGAGGATAGAATGAGCGCATGGATAAGCGCTCAGCATAAGTTGAGCGATCAGACTAGATCGGAGTAGATTGAGCGCCGAGATCGAAGTTGCCCTGAGAAAATTTCGCTGAGAAGATTTTGGGGAGGGGGGCATTATTAGTAATTTGCCACCGTGAACTCCAGAATGACCGATTTCAAAAAAAACGCCGGTCATGGCCGGTCAGAAATTCGTCGGTGAAGCATTTCTGTATGTCTACATATATATAGATGTATGTATGCATGTATGGTAATGTCCAGTGGTAGCCACTTTGGCTAAAAGGACAAGCCCAACCTCAAACAATAAAGATCAATTCTAGATTTGTAGGAAGGGCTAGTTTAAAGAAACATTGGGTGAGCCCCCCCACCCCACCCCACCCCACCCCACCCCACCACAAAAATAAGAGCAAGCATGCTGCCAACGACGAGGGACATACGTTCTGACCCCTCCCTCTTCTCTCCCCACTTCCTCCATCCATGATCCCCCCCCCCCCCCCCCCCCCCCCCCCCCCCCCCCCCCCTCCCGGAGGGGGGAAGTTAGTCCGGGGGCTCTTGGTCCGGGGGCTATCTGACAGGGATATAAGCAGATCAGATCTCCTGTTCGAACGCATGTGGCGCACCGTTTGAATTGAAGCACGCAGTTCAAGGGGGGAAGCTGCCTGCCTCGGACATCGGACATCGCCTTGTTCCCTTTCGAATTTCAATTTTCTGCACACTCCAACTCTCTTTCCATAGCGTGATCCCTTGCCATGCGCCCCCTCCTCCCTTCTTTCTTCCTACCATTTTGATCGGACGGCGAAACTGTCCCTTCTGTCAACCACGCGCGCCCACGTCCCCGCAATCTTCAACATCGTGCCAGCCAGCTCGTAATATTAGCAGCATGCAGCAATTAGACTATACTAATGATATCAGGAGGCTGCTGGTGCGTAAGCTGGTGGTGCCGAGTTGTCGAGGGAGGGAGGCTGATTAATAATTAATATAATAATTAGCTAGTATCCGAGCTAGCCACTCGGATGCATGATGCAAGGTTGCGGGAAATTATTTCTTCAGCTCGTGCACGCGCTGCAGCAGGATTTCCGAGATAAGCGGCAAGAGGCCGGGTGTCGCTCAGCTGACGTGCGATGTCCGAGGCAGGCAGCTTCCCCCCTTGAACTGCGAGCTTCAATTCAAACGGTGCGCCAAGTGCGTTCGAACAGGAGATCTGATTTGCTGATATCCCTGTCAGATAGCCCCCGGACCAAGAGGGGCTGCCCCCGGACTAACAGCTTGTTTCCAACCAGCCAGTTGGAGGTCCGGTTAAGCGGCGGTTAAATTCGTTATTTTCGGCGCTAACCGGTGTTTGGTCGGAAACACAAAAAGTTGAGGTCCGGTTAAAGACCAACTGCCCCGGTTAGTGCAACGGCGCACCCCCCCCCGCCGTTGAAGAAAGTTAAGGGGCGGTTAAATTCGGCTGTTGCATTAGATCTGGTGACGTCACGAAATTGGCGCGCGCCTCTTAAAAATCATGCTGCTTTGGAGTGCCGCATCCTTTCTTTCTTTTTCGGACACTCATCATTGATCTAGCCAGGACATCCTCCCGCTGCCTCCTCCTCATGTTCTTGAAGCGGGCAGCAGCGGCAAGGAGCGGGATAAACGCTGAAATCAGCGTCTGGATAGCGAGGAAGTGCTGCGCTGCGCATTTGACACGTTGATCCATTTTGAGATGACCTGGCCAGATGCAAAAGACTGCTTAACTGGTGGAATGTTTCCAACCAGTTAAGGGTCCGGTTAGAGGTCGAGTCTAAACCCTCCGAAACACAATCCTTAACCGGACCTCCAACTGGTTGGAAACAAGCTGTAACTTCCCCCCTCCATCTCTTCCTCTCCCCTGTATTCTGTCTTTTACCCTCCTTGACTTCCCTTTGATCATCAAAGCCAACAAATAAACAAATACAATCCAACACATTGTAAGCATGCTGCCGACGACAATGGACCTGAGTTCAACAGAGCTTTTTCTTCCGCTGCCAGTAGCCATCGCTACCTGGGACCCTGTTTTGGCCAAACCGTCCGCTACCCTGAGACTCCCCCGCCCCGCTCCCCTACCCATCCGGGCCAGCCCTTCGGGCAACCTACTCAAATCCCTACCAGAAGCCCAACCTTGACAGGAACTAAATCCCTGATCGCTATCTTAAGAGCCCCTTTCTAAAAAAGGAAAAAGCTCTTTAGTTCAAGTGTTCTACAGATATTTGTTGGATCCCAGTACATTCAAATCTGGTGAATTGGATTTAGAAGTTCAAAACAACAACAAAGTTTAACTGCATTACTTGCAGAGCAAAGTGGGAAGTACGTTACTTGATTGAGTGCAATTAAATCTGATGGAAAAAATACATAAATATTTATATTTATCTCATATAATGCCGTATGAGATTAAAAAAGGCCTAAGGGACTACTGCTTCTATATGTGAGATTACCATATGGGTGGGTCTTGCGCAGTCCTTTCCAATGGGGTGATGAGACGCTACAACCAACTTCTCCTCAGCTGCTTCAGCAGCTGCCAGCTCAGAATCCAGCCACCTGTGAAAAAGAAACAAAAAATATGTAATTCAAGAACGATTGGAAGATCCACACCAACCTCACCCCACCCCACCCCACACCACCCACCCTCAGATGCTGTGGGGTAGGCTTCGGGTCAATACTAGCCTGTCTATGCTTAAGCAGTGGCCAGTTCAGAATCCAGCCACCTGTGATAAAGAAACAAGAAGATGTAACCGAAGCCAGTATAAAAGCGGATAGCCAATAAGGCCCAAAGGACATGCCCAACCTCGAATAATACGGCTTATGCCTGAGAGCTGTCTAATGGAGCTGGCTGGAAGCTGCTATAAACAGCCTAAGAAAAACAGTGCTTAATAGCCATTCAGCAGATGATTTGGATTTGGGTTTTCAAATCACTTCTTGGTTCATAATTTGTACCTCGAACTTAGTAGTACTACTCCTACTCCTACTACTACTATTTCATAATTTGTACCTCGAACTTAGTAGTACTACTCCTACTCCTACTACTACTATTATATAATTTGTACCTCAAACTTAGTAGTACTACTCCTACTCCTACTACTACTATTACATAATTTGTACCTCGAACTTAGTAGTACTACTCCTACTCCTACTCCTACTCTTACTATTACATAATTTGTACCTCGAACTTAGTAGTACTACTCCTACTCCTACTATTACTATTACATAGTTTGTACCTCGAACTTAGTAGTACTACTCCTACTACTACTCCTACTCTTACTATTACATAATTTGTACCTCGAACTTAGTAGTACTACTCCTACTCCTACTATTACTATTACATAGTTTGTACCTCGAACTTAGTAGTACTACTCCTACTACTACTCCTACTATTACATAGTTTGTACCTCGAACTTAGTAGTACTACTCCTACTCCTACTACTACTATTACATAGTTTGTGCCTCGAACTTAGTAGTAGTAGTAGTAGAAGTAGTGGTGGCCTGAGAATTGAGAATTCAGAGAATTGTCGGGGAAAAAAAGCTTCAAACAAACAACAAACAAACATCAGCCCCCGTCGGTAAAACGAACGTTTGGCGTTCAGTTCATCAATGCCTTTTCTTCTTAAGACTTTCCTACCACGGTTGGGCAAGTCTCTTTAGCCTATTTGGCCTACCCCTGGACTGTAACATACGAACATCGCACCCCATCATCATCTGGTCCTCGCTGAGTCTACCGTCCCACTCCTAAATATTGGTAGGGACCGGTATATCATATGATGTTGACCAAAGGCGATTATGATATCATATTGCTATCATAAAAATTGCATCATATAATATTGTATATAAATGGTAACTTTGGTCTAGTCAGACTGCCGGCATCATATGATATCATATTGCCGTTCTCTAAATATTGGACATTGAGTTTGACAAGTTTGCAACAGTAAGGCAAAGAAACTTGTAAAACGTGGACAAGCTACTAAGCCAGAACTTGAAGTAGAAGTTGAGGTTCGTTAAACTGGCAGGCTCAGACCTCTTGGACAAGGACCTCAAGATTGGTCAAATGCAGAGCAACAAAACACAAACAACAACCCTCATGCTGAACAACCCACACGACGGACAACCCAGCGACCTAATAACGCACATGCCCAACAACCCTCTCCCACTCTTCTAAGTGACTTGCCCCAAGATGCTCTTAACAGGCTCCAACTGATAAAACAAGGACCCACTATACCAACAGCCACAACTAAGCAACAATACCACAACCACAACCAGGGTAACACAACAACCAACCAGCCAACCAACCAGGGGTACACACCAACCAACCAATCAAGGAACCAACAACCACAACCACAACCAGGGTAACAAAATAAGCTTGAGGAATTGTAACAAGTTTGATGCAGCGTTGCCTGCGGCGTTAAAAATTGGCGGAGGGTGATTGCGAGGGAGCGACAGGTGGCAACGGAAGCGAGTTAGTTACGAGGCCGTTGGCTGACGTGTCGGGCTTCATCACGGTCAGATGGATGGATGGATGGATGGTTGGATGGATGGTCGGACATGCAAATGGGTGACACTGGGGGCTCCCGCCCCCCAGAAGGGGGGGCTCCGCCAAAAAGTGGACAAGCTACTAAGCTATAACTCCAAGTAGCAGTTGAGGTTGGTTAGACTAGCAGGCTCAGACTGATTGGACAAGGACCTGATGATGATCGATCAAATGCAGAGCAACAAAACACAAACAGCAACCCGCACAGCAATCAACCCACACGACGGACGACCCGCCCACCCAACAACGCACATGCCCAAGGGTAGGGAGAAGTTAGCCCATTTTTAGGCAGCCCGGGGTTGGGGGTTGGCAGAACCTGTGCATGAACCCCCCACCCCCGGGCTGTCTAACCCCGGGGCTAACTTCCCCCCACCATGCCCAAGCACCTGACCTCCCTTATCAACCTGATGTGATCGGCCCATGTTGCGGGTCCATGCGCAGGTGGCGCGGGCAGAAAGCCTTGGTCGATGCCGAACCCTTAGGTATAATCGGCACCTCATCCGGTGTAAGCAGTGCAACAGTGGGGTCTCTGCTACATTGAGGGCGGTAAAACCCCTCTTCCACTCTTCCAGGTGACTTGCCCCAATTTAAATTTAAATTTGAATTGTAACACAGTTCTTCAGCCAACTCTGGGAAGCTCACCGTCTGCCAAGTCCCCCCGAGCGATGCCCACGGAAACCAGGTAGCTAACTAAGCGCATAGGACAGTTTAAAGACTTGTCCAGGTGAACAGCTACGGGATGTTGCTCATAGCAGGCACCGACTGATTAGACAAGGACATGATGAGTGATCAGGTGCAGAGCATTAAAGCACACACAACAACCCTCACTCCCAACAACCAACAATAGCAACAACCACAATAGCAACAACCACAATAGCAACAACTAAAATACAAACCACAACCACAAGAGCAACAACCACAAGAGCAACAACCACAAGAGCAACAACCACAATACCAACAACCACTATAGCAACAACCACTACAGCAACAACCACAATAGCAACAACCACAATAGCAACAACCACAATAGCAACAACCACAATAGCAACAACCATAATAGAAAACAACCATAATAGCAACAACCACAATAAAAAACAACCACACTAGCAACAACTACAATAGCAACAACCACAAGAGCAACCACCACTATAGCAACAACCACAATAGCAACAACCACAATAGCAACAACCACAATAGCAACAACCACAATAAATAACAACCACAATATCAACAACCACAATAGCAACAACCACAATAAAAAACAACCACAATAGCAACAACCACAATATAAAACAACAACAATAGCAACAACCACAATAGCAACAACCACAATAAAAAACAACCACAATAGCAACAACCACAATAGCAACAACCACAATAGCAACAACCACAAGAGCAACAACCACAATACCAACCACCACTATAGCAACAACCACTACAGCAACAACCACAATAGCAACAACCACAATAAAAAAACACAATAGCACCAACCACAATAGCAACAACCACTATATCAACAACCACAATAGCAACAACCATAATAGCAACAACCATAATAGCAACAACCACAATAAAAAACAACCACAATAGCAACAACCACAATACAAAAACAACCACGATTGCAACAACCACAGTAGCAACAACCACAATAGCAACAACCACAATAGCAACAACCACAATAGCAACAACCACAATAAAAAAACAACCACAATTGCAACAACCACAGTAGCAACAACCACAATAGCAACAACCACAATAGCAACAACCACAATAAAACAACAACCACAATGGCAACAACCACAATAGCAACAACCACAATAGAAACAACCACAATAGCAACCACCACAATAGAAACAACCAGAACCAAGCTCGCACCTCATCTGCTCCTGGCTGAGTCCACCGTTCCACTCCATCATGTTGGGCTTTGAATCTGACAAGGGGTGGGATTCCCAATACGCCCTTGCCTCTTTCATCTGCTGGCTGTCCTGCAAAGGGTTTAGGTTTTTAGGGTGTAGGGTTTAATATTCCCTGGCCTCAATCATCTGTTGGCTGTCCTGCAAAGGGTTTAGATTTTTAGGGTTTAGGGTTTAATATTCCCTGGCCTCATTCATCTGCTGGCTGTCCTGCAAAGTAATAAGTACAGAGTATGATATCAGATGATGCTGACCAAAGGTGGGTCTGATATCAAACAGATTGCATACGCCCTTGACTCTTTCATGTGCTGGCTGTCCTGCAAAGTAATAAATACCTCCTGGCTGTCCTGCAACGTAATCAATACAGAGTATGCCTTCCTACGAAGGACCGGCATATCGTATGATGCTGACCAAAGGTGAGTATGATATCATATGATAACATACACATTGCATCACATTATATTGTATATAATGGTAACTTTGGCCTAGTCAGACTGCCGGTATCATATGGTGACATGATATCATATTGTCGTTCCCTCCTTATTACTAGGCGTGAGGTTGAGGGGGCCAGCCCATTTGATTGCACTGGGGCCAAGCACCAACACCCTTCACATGTTTGATTTCATGGTATACGTTGTTTGAGCATGGTCCATTAGACTGTTTGACTTCCCCTGGACTGTGACTTAACTAAATACAAAATGGTCTATTATACTTCAGCCTCCTCCATCTGCTGGCTCTCCCGCATAGCAACACCACAACTGGACCACAATATACAGTTTTTCGGTTTGCATTCTACCGAGGTTAATGCTATTTTAATTACTGTACTTCAACAAATTAGATACTGAACTAGCAAACATTCGTCAGCGGCAATTAGCTACGGTATGTGTACATTTGATATGGGTACACATTTTTGTGTTATTTTACAGTATTTATACATTTGATATGGATACGCATATATATATTTTTTTAATGAATTCGTTAACAGTATTTATACATTTGATTTGGATACGCATGTTTAATGGATTTGTTTCTTTCATATGGATTTTTTAATATTGTTTTACCGCTATTCATACATTTGATATGGATACGCATATGGATACAATTTCACAATTTGACATACACAAAGGAAAGGGAAGTACTTTTTTAGAAGCCAAGAATAGTGTTTGAGTGAATGTTTGTGTTACAGTCCTAAAACAGGCTAAATAGGCTAAATAGGCTAAATAAGCTAAATAGGCTAAATAGGCTAAATAGGCTAAATAGGCTAAATAGGCTAAATAGGCTAAATAGACTTGCCCAACCATGATATCAGGAGGGGCTAAAACGAAAACAAACTGATGAACTGAATTCAAGCATTTTTTCCTTTTCCATTGTTTCACAAGGGGGGAATCAGGAATGGGCGCATCTGATAAAAACTAGCCCTTGGTGGCAAAAGAATGAAGACAGAGCAAGACAGTAACGGCTAAGGGGCAGAGACCACAATGGAATGCAACATGTATGTTGTGTGTATGTAGGTACAGTCTAGAGGTGACCAAATAAGCTGAAGGGACTTGCCCAAGCATGATAACAGGAGGGGCTAAAACAAAAAAGCACTACGAAAATGCACATACATTTGAATATGCAGAATAATACACGGTAAGCAGCACAACATGAGCCTTACAAATATGAGTGGTTCCTGACGTGAAAAACAAGGGCAGTTGGCTTGGCACCAGAGAACACAGTGAGCAGTGCCAAGTGAGTCTAACAAAGATGAGTGGTACCTGAGGTGAAAAACAAGGGCAGTTGGCTTGGCACCAGAGAACACAGTGAGCAGTGCAATGTGAGAATAACAAAGATGAGTGGCACCTGAGGTGAAAAACAAGGGCAGTTGGCTTGACACCAGAGAACACAGTGAGCAGCGCGAAGTGAGTCTAACAAAGATGAGTGTTTCCTGAGGTGAAAAACAAGGGCAGTTGGCTTGGCACCAGAGAACACAGTGGGCAGTGCCAAGTGAGTCTAACAAAGATGAGTGGTACCTGAGGTGAAAAACAAGGGCAGTTGGCTTGGCACCAGAGAACACAGTGAGCAGTGCAATGTGAGAATAACAAAGATGAGTGGCACCTGAGGTGAAAAACAAGGGCAGTTGGCTTGGCACCAGAGAACACAGTGAGCAGCGCGAAGTGAGTCTAACAAAGATGAGTGTTTCCTGAGGTGAAAAACAAGGGCAGTTGGCTTGGCACCAGAGAACACGGTGAGAAGTGCAATGTGAGCCTAACAAAGATTAGTGGTTCCTGAGCTGCTCCCGTTGATCAGACCTGTCCTAGTCGTCTGCTGCACCTGCTGTACCGGCTCACGCAACAGGCGACAGTCTTATCAACGCTGCACCATGATGTAATATATTTTGTCAGGTTAAATGAGTGGGTCCTGAGCTGCTCCCTTTGATGAGACCTGTCCCAGTCCTCTGCTGCACCCGGTGTTCCGGCTCACCCAACAGACAACAGTCTTATCAACACTGCACCATGGGTTTCCAGTTTGCAAGTGAGGTAAACAAGGCAAGGCATACAACCAACCAAGGTTTCCAGGCTCCAGACTCATATGGGTATCGCAGAGGAATCGTACAATTGTCAAATTTTATCAACGTACATAGAAAAGTACTTACACATACATACACGCACACAAACACATACAAACACATAACAAGTCATCAGCAGTGTTGCAAGCGACGCGGAAAACTGGCGGAGAGTGTTAGCAACGGAACGTCAGGTGGCAACGGTGGAGCTGACCGAGGCCAGTTAGGTATGAGACAGTTGGCTGACGTGTCAGGCTTTGTCTCGGTAATCGGTCGTCTGTTGTCGGTCGGACGGACGCACAGACGGACAAAGGGGTGAATCTGGGGACTATTGCCCCCCAGAAGGGGGATATCCGACAAACACACACACACACATACACACACACATTCGCACATACATACACGGATACACATACACACACGGATACACACAAATACACGCATACACACAAATACACACATGCACACACACATACCCACACATACGCACATATATACACACACAAACACACACACATACACACATATACACACACATACATGCAAACACTCATACACACACATATACACACACATGCACACACAGATACACATACACACACCTCAGGATAGCCTGACTTGAGGCATGGGTCCGTCATGTCCAGCAGGGGTACCCTCCTTGGCTAAAGGGACTTGCCCAAGCTCGAAAAATGAAGAAAAACTATAGATAAATTGGAGGGTCTTAAGTTGAACGACCACAACCATACATTCGGTTAGCAGGTTGCAAGCAAGGTATTGCCGCGCAACGATCAGAATATACCGCTACCATGCGCACACATACACACCATACACACACACATACACACCATACACTTGCATACACACCATACACACACATAAACACACACATACACACACATACACTTGCATACACACCATACACACACATATACACACCATACACACACATACACACCATACACACA